>JAQQAE010015515.1:0-12026 GCA_029823295.1 Pseudamia nigra
AACCTCTCTTATCTTTTTAAATGGGTGAACTTGCACATTTTTACATTTCCCAATACTTATTGTCCCCACTGTACAATCATTTTGTATTTGAATGCTTGTATAGCTAGAACATACAACGCTATTATATGCTATTTGCTAATTTGATGCAACACTTTAAAAAAAAGCTGGGTTAGAGGCAAGAAAAGACTGGAAAAGTTGTGAAATGCTCAAAAATGCACCTCACTATTAATGAGATTAGTAACATCCCAGAGAGGCTGAGGCTTTCTAAGTAAAGATGGCAAGGGGAAAACTGGACTGGAAAATGGTACAAATATTTGTTTCTTAGCATACTGTACAATTGAAGAATTTAGGGATTTGATTTGCTACAGTACATAATATTGTTATCAATAAAAAGAGAATCAGAAGAACACATGGGACAAAGCTGAAAACCAACACTGGATGATGGCATGGCATTAAAAACAGACATGGTTCTGTAATCATCACTGCATGGGCTCAGAAAACCATTGTCTGTGAAGGCAGTTTGTTGCTGCATTCACAAATTAAATTTGAAACTCCACCATGCAAAGAAGACACCCTTCATAAACCAGACCCAGAATTGCCACCTCTTCCCTGAGCTCATTTAAGATGGATTGAGGCAACATAAAAACATGTTCTGTGACCTAACAAAACAACATTTGACATTCTTTTTGGAAATCATGGATGCCTGCTCAGATGAAAAGACAGCATCTGTGATGACATGGTGGTGCCTTAGTCGCTGAAATGTAAATGTGACAATGGACCCTGAACTGTTGAGCAACTGGAAGTCTACATCAAGTAAAAATAGAAAATCACTCCTCATTTAGTCTCTTCATTTCCTGAAAGCTTTTTGTTAAAGAAGAGGTGATGCAACAGAGTGGTGATCCTGGTGAAATGTGACCCTTACCCAAGTTTTTTGAAATGTGTTGCTGGGAGTGGGCAATGACCTAGGCTTTTCATTCAGGCTGATGCAGAAGTAACCTAAAGTTGCTGTTGGCAACCAGATTGGCCTCAAAATGGCTGTTCGGAAATCAGTGAGAGACATCATAGTCAGTATACAGTATACGGTCTCTGGTTGCTGGTATCCATTTGAAAATGTGAAAACAATGGCTCAATTTCTCAATGTTAACATTTGACAGGTTGTCTTTGTGCTACTGTCAGTCAAATACGGCATTTTTCAAATCATTACATTTTGTTTCCATTTGTATTTCATAGAAAGGGAAACAAAAACGGTGTAATCACAGTTGTATTTTCCATGAATAATTAAGCTGTAGGACTAAAATATTATCTTGATATTACAAATATTGCTGACAGGTAATAATAAAGAATCATTTTGCTCTTGGTGTTTAAAACAGCCTTGGCAGTTTTGTCTGAGTCATGTACTTCTGGGTACTGTACTCTACAGTTCAGCTAATGAATGCAGTCCACTGGTACACTGAGCTGCCGTATACAGTCTGCTCCAATGTTCAAAGGCTGCTGAGTGCCCTCTCCTGCTTTGTCAGGCCCTCACAAGGGTTTATTAAGTGTATGGTGGGAAGGCATGACACTGGAGGACTTTGGAAGTGTGTGCTTGTGTGTACTCACTGGTGTGTGTGCAAAAATGTGTCTCCATCCTGGTGTGCAGGCCTGTATTTACATATGATTACATGTGTTCCGCTATGTGTGCGCGCGTTGGTGTTTTCTTCTGTTTTCTCACTCTGGGACTTTGTCCTCTGAAAGGTGTGCCAGGCAGTCAGCTGAGAGGGAGGAAAACAAGATCAGAAGCCGGCTGGGCATGGTGTTAGAACTGGGACAAAGACGAGAAAGAAAACAAGCACAGGCTACGAGAATAGGAGACACAGTGAGACTGCGAAAAATAAAAGTGGCGCCAAGGTGCGGAGTGTGTTTCTTTGAACCTCGTTCCAGATATTTGTGCATTGCAAATATATGAAGCATAGCAAGCACAAGCAGGATTAGACCAGGTGAAAGATGCTCAGGTAACTTTAAGTCAGTGTGTCGGGGTCATAAGAAGAGGCTAAATGAGCTGCATGGATTTGTAGAGAAATTAACATTGTGTTTTTGCTTTTGGAAAGATGTACATGACTGTTATTCAAGAGTAACGTTAATTTTCAGTGATCTCAGAAATGTAGAGTATGTAATTTGCTGATATACTGTATGTAGCAAGACTGCCTTTTTCATATAGAGCTTTGGAAATAATTTTGGGACCTCCTGTGATTTTCTGTAGAAATTCAAAATAACAACCCATCAGTATGGTTCTTTAATATACAGCTCTTGGAATATTAAGTGTTTCTAAATTTGTTTTACAACATCAGATGTTCTTACAGCTCCAGTGCATGATGTTTTTGGCTGAATGAGCAGAAATCCCTTAATTACTTAATAACATGTTGTAATTTACATTGTAGAAGGAGCAAACATTCTACCCACTTATGTGGTGTCCTGTTTTACGGCTGTAGAAAATGTATGCGAGGGGGTAGATTTGATCAATCAGATGTTTTTAGACCATTAGGAGGGTTATGCAACTCCATAGCTCAACATGGGAGCTCAGCAAAGTGTTGAATCTTTTTGAACACCCCAGAAAATAGCGTCAAGTTTGTTTATATGTATATTTAGTGTGCTGAAATACATCACAAGGAGAGAGTTACGAGTGAAGTCTTGCATTGTTTTCCCCCTGATTTTGGTTCCTGCAGCTTTAATTCATACTTGTTACTGAAAAAAGTAGCTGTTGTTGTCATTCATTCAAATAAAGCTTTTTTTTCTTCATTACATCTGGAAAGAAGACATTTCCAGACCATTATTAGGTCAAAAGTTTGCACACCTTCTCCTTCAATGTTTTGTCTTTACTTTTTATTTATTTATTTCTGTTTATTTTCAGCATTGTACATTAATAGTGAAGGCATCCCAGCTGGGAAAGAATGTGCATGGAATTATGTCATAAACACAAGTGTTAAATAACACAAAACATGTTTTATATTGTAGATTGTCCAAAGTAGCCACATTTAACTTTGATGACAGCTTTGAATTGTCGCAGCAGCTGGTTTTCAATTCACAGTTAATTTATACCATTTCTTGCCTTTATAATGTGCTTCAGACCATCAATAGCCTTATTAGTGCCACTACAACTACTGCAGAAATCTATATTATAGCAAGACACTCAGGTAAGTAATGAGAAAAGACAGTCCAACATTACTTTAAGAAATTAATTAAAAAGGCACCTGTGAATTGAAAAACACTTTATGTGACTACCTCGTGAATCTGAGGATGCCATGGGTGTGCAACGCTCTCATCAAAGCTAAATGTGGCTACTTTTGATAATCTAATACACAAAGCATGTTCTGGATTGCGTAACACTTTTTGTATTATATAATTCTATACATGGAATACCTTCAGTATTAATGCACATACTGCTATATTTTGAGTTCAGTATATCTACGCAAACTGCACTTGTATGTGGATTAAAGCCAGCGTGCCTGACAGTATCATCCATTAGGTGTACATCATTGGCAATAGAGTAAAAGCTTAAAACGCCAGTCAGCAGGATTAAACTGGCATTTAGTTGTTATAGTGCATTGATTAGGTGAATGTGACAGCAGACAGAGAAGTGAGTGACAGACAGACTAGCTGCCCTTCCACCCACGCTGTTGACAAGGCAGGGTGGCTGATGACGTTACTATTCGGTGAAGAACAAACAGTTACCGCACTGACCGACCTATGCACTCTTTGAACTCCAGATGAATTGCGGGTCTATAAACAGCTGTTCTGAATGACCTTACCCTGCAAAAATCAATTAGCACAAACATACCAGGAAAGCAGGGATAGCTGGCAGTAAAATGAGGATGTAAATGTCCATGTGTTGGGTTGTTTGTGCATGAGACTGACCATTAATGCAGGAAAATCTTAAATGCCTCACTTTTCATATTTGCCATATACTCCTCCTGGCCCTTTTTAAAGCTGACCCAAGTTCAACAGGTTGGACTAGTGGACTTGACCCAGTGGAAAACTCACCAGCAAACTAGCCAAACACACTGTGAGTGTCAAGGTGTTCTCTTCAATGATTAAAAGGTGCCATTGCACTTGTTAACCTCTCATTCCAATCCATGCATATGTAGAAACTGAACCGAGCACAGTGGCGGACATAGACTCCAGCCCTCCTCTCGTCTGCCAGGTCGACACACCCATCTGGGCACTGGGCAGCACATAGTGACTGCCTTACTGTCTGGCTGGCATTGTAACCTCCACTGGCAAAACTGTGCCCCCAGTCTCTGTCAAATTGAACTTTTTTCTTCTTTTTTGTCATACTGTGTGCCTCTTGCTGCCTGGCGCACACAAATATGGGCCGAGGTATGCGTCGGTTATCTTCTTCTGGAAAAGCAGTGCCCTTGTTGCTTCATATAGCCTGGCTCTAGTGACCGGCCATTGATAAGGCTAATGTCTCCCGATAGCTACCAAGCTTTCAAGTCCCGTCACAAAACAGCCGGTTCTCTTTTATGTTGTTTTCCCAAGCCAAGGACAGACAGGCCTCCCTACAGGACCAAGCTGGCTAATCAGTAATCACTAACTTGCTGAGCCCAGCAGTCCCCTTCAGATGGGCTGCTTTTTCACCCATTCTTCTTGTTTCTTTGATTTATTCCTTCACTGTATCTCTTTAAGTTACAATATTCTTGTCTTTGTTTTCTTCAGCTGGAGCCAGGTTATAGGGCCAAAATTGCTGTCTTGATAACAGTTGTTATATTAGTTGATGTCAGTAATCACCACTGATAGAAATTAAGTCATTTTATTTGAGTTTAAAGGCTGAGATTTGGGCCCGGGTGAAAAATAGTACAAACACACTGATTATTTGTGGTTTTATTAGTAAAAGACGCAACAATATATAAATGGTGTAAAAGATGCAAAAACATAAAAAGGATGCAAAAATGGCACAAAAATATTTATAAGACAAGATAACTGAAAATGTGTACGTTTTAAAAACAAAGTATGTAAAAGACACAAAAAGACTTGCACTGTAAATTACACAAAAATTAAAATTATATAAAAGAGGCAAAAAATATGAAAGTGATGTAAAAGACAAAAAACTATGCAAAAAACAGAACAAGACAAAAAATAATGAACACATCAAAAGATATGCAAAATGATATAGAAGTTGTAAAAATGTAAAAATACATACCGTACATATAAAACCTAAAATGAAGTACAAGATGAATAAGTAGGGACTGTAGAGATGCAAAGATGAAAATGACATAAAACACAAAAAATTACAAAAACACAAATAAATGATGTAAAAGATCCACAAACATGTTACAAAAAGACTAGAATATTTCAAAAGTTAAAATAAGATACTCAACAAGAGAAAAATCATATAAAAGGCAGAAAATTAAAATAATGTGAAAGATGCAAAGTGCTGAAAAAAGACAAAAAACATTCAAAATGATGTAAAAGACATACAAAAGAACAAATTATATAAAAACGCATACACATAGGAAAATGACAAAAAATAGAAAAATATTGTCAGTAAAGCCAGTATACGTATAACACTACATCAAAATAAAGAAACAAAATCTGAGTACTTATGATTGAGACAATGACAAAATAAGTCTCCCTCGTTGGTGTTATGATGTAACATATAGATCACAATAATGATTGTTATTGATTTATCGCCCAGGTCTAGCCTCAGTTTTCCTTCTCTTTCTTCTTCGTTCTGGATTTGCTTTTTCTGGTTTCCATACAGTGTCTCTTTGTGATGTTTTTCTACCACAGGATGGGGTATTTAGCTGGACCACAGTGTCTTTCTCTTCTTTGTTTCTTTATGACTTTTGTTCTCTCTCTTGTCACTTAGCTATTCTCCTCGTTCCCTCCCTCCTGGTCTTCCTCCCTCATTCTGTGTTGCTGATCATCTTTGATCCCTACTTTCTCGCCCGGCTGCAGAACAAATGCCGCTCCTTCAGCCTGCTAATGAATTAAGATACAGAAGGGGGGATCAGGAGGTCTGGGGCCATGCCTGTGCCACAGACACATGGTGTTATATTAAAACATTAGTACCACTATATGGCTTTATTTAGGAGTTGCCAAAGAAAATTGATTAGGTGACAGAGATGGAACAAAAGAGGAATCATCCCTGGCCACCCTGACTGGGCTCCTCCTTTCAGAGCCAACAGCAGCAGCTCCTCTCCAAAGTTTTTCTGAGAAACAATCTGGCCATGTTTGGCCTCTTGTTTAAAGACGCCCCCCACCACCGCAGCCAGCCTCACTGCTCAGTCCTATAGTCTGTTTAGTTTGTCAAATTAGTTCTGCCGGATTTCTTGTCAACAAATAATATATTTTTAGAAAGATGCACATCTGTGAGTCCTATTTTAGTGAATTTTTCTGACAGGAAGAAATATAGCTTTTTATCCTTCCTTTCTCACTTTGGTTGTGTTTGTCACAAACCAGATTTGTCAGGCCCTCACAAGTAATTCCATTCATATAATTCTTATAATTCCAGGTGTCTTACACTAAACACAAGATCATGTTTTTTGACCTTGATGATAAAAACAATATTAATCAAAGCTGTAAGCAGCGATATTCAGCCCAAGCCTCTCTCAAGGGTTGCTGTAGAGTGCTGTATACTGCCGTAGGCTGTGTTGCCATGGCAACAGTGTCAATATTGATAAGTAGATGTGTTCATGTCAGGTGTCGTGTGAAGCCAGTGAAATTTGTTGCAGATCTGACAGTCCACCACAGAATTAGGTGCACTTCCTGTTTTATGGTGAATGGTCACAGGTCACCCAGTTACCTGGGATCACAGCATCTACTGTATGTTGACATGTAGATGTGTTCAGGTCATGTGAATTATATGAAATGTGATGCACATCTAATGACCCACCATAGAATTAAATAGACTTCCTGTTTTTGGTGAAGGTTTGCCATTTGCCATGTTACCATGGCAAGACTGTCATTACTGACATATAGCTGTATTTAGGCACCGATCCTGATAAAACTTAGCAAATTTGGGGCAGATTGGATAAAGGACTTCAAAGTTAGAAATACTTTCTGTTATGTGGCAAGCTGTGGCTACGTGCCATGTTGCCATGGCATTGGTACAATTTTTGACATACCATGTTTAGACCATGTATCTGATTGTTCCAAGGAGGTCCAGCTAGCTTAGCTATGAGTCAGTTCTCTAAGCTCCCAAGACAGCCCCTCTGTAACTAGACCTTCTCCAGACCCTACGTGTTGGTACAGAACTTGGGTTGTGTTCTGTACTAGCCGTGGGTGATGTGTTTGCTCTTAACCTATCGGAGGATGAGGTGTCTGCTTATCTCACCCCCACATGTCTGCTTATGGATCCAGTGAATCACACCCACGCAGTCTGTCTGTCCGGCGGTCCGTATACTTTGTTTTGATGGAATGGGCAACCTGCTCTTGGGTCACTTGGTTGTCATTCAGCCTTTTTTAAGATGAATATATACAAAAATGTTAGCGTGCTCTTAAAAGTTTGATTCTCAGTCGTTAGGTCGATGTGGTTCGGTTCTCTCAGCTCTGTTTCCTCTCTACAGTAGATTCTCCACCTGTTCTGTTGGTGTCTCTTCTCATCACTTTTCCTGTGTTCTGGTCCCACCGCAGCGTCACATTGACTGCTTCAACTCAGGCCCAACACAGCTGTCTCCCATTCACGCTGATGACAGAGTTTACAAACCACGCCCACATCCTCTGAAATGTCAATCAATGACTCCCTGAGCTAAAACCACACCTACAGAAACTCGATCCTAACACTGATGAAACATTTCAAATTTGGTGAAGAGTGAGTGACATACTTCATATTTATAAACACTTTCTGTTTCATGATGAAAGTTTTCAAAATATGCCAAAATTCTCAAAACATGGTGCATCACCATGGCAATCATTGACATGTACATATGTTCAGGTGAAATGTCTGATGACATGTGTCAAGTTTGGTACAAATTGAATAATCCACTTTCGAGTTATAAGCATTTCCTGTTGCTTGGCGAATTTTTACACTTACCAAATTCCTCAAAATATGGCGGAACCTTGACAGAAATGGGTTTGAAGTTTTTTAACTCATTTTAACTTTTAACTACCTCTGAAGATGATCTGGTGCGAGTATCAAGTCACTCGGATGAAATATGTAGGACGGGTTTGTTCAAACATGTTGCGCTTAATTCACCAAAATTCAAAAAATGACCATAAAATCCAAAATGATGGACTTCCTGTTGTGTTAGGGTCATGTGACCAATTATATTTTTTGTTTGTCTTGGTGCGATACACGTGTGCCAAATTTTGTTTGTTGATGTGAATGTTGCCATCCATGACTTCTAACATTTGGCCCCCTCCACATGCCACTTAGCCACACCCACCCCCCTGACCTTTATCCAAAAAAATTTTCAACCACCTCTGATGTGTTTCAAGTTTAACATGCAAACGTGTTAAGTGCTTCAAAATCGCAATCAATGTGGATGAAAGAATACTAATGTTAGCAATTACAATAGGCCCTCTCCGATACACTTTGTGTATGGCCACCTAAGAATAGTGATGGATTGGATTTCATGTCTTTTCAGGACACCCAAAGCACTTTGCACTGAGTCCATTATTCATTCACACAGTGGTGGCGGTAAGCTACATTTGTAGCCCTGGGGTAGACGATGGAAATGCAGCGAGTCCATGCCAACGGCCTCTCCAACCGGTGAAGTGTCTCGGAGCAGAGCTAAAACCTCCCACCCACTGGTTATAGGACCACCCACTTTAACTCCTCTTGGTCTCTGAAATTGACAGGTTGGAGGTAAAAAAAGTGGTCAGTAACCATGGCAAGTTTTAACCGTTTTAGATCTGTCTACTTCAGGAAACTAGTGTTAAAATAATGTACATTAATAGTCACCAATGAGAGGTGTTCAACAGTGAAAACACTTTATCTATTGTTAGTCAGTTTATGTCTTATTTAACTTGTTAAAACACCATAGTCACACAGTTCCACGACAGATTAACCAGTCATGGCTGAGTCTGGTGAGTTAGAAAATAACAGCAAGTCTGTGAGTCTCTGTCCTGGGTGTCCCTAGACTACTCTTCTCTCACACATCAACACCTGGACAGCCACTCATCCTGACCCTCATCTCAGCTTCGTTCTGAATTTGTAGCACTTTGAAAAATCAAACAGTGGGTTGAGGTAGCCTCTGAATGGTTACACTTTAGAAAACAGTGCAGGGTAGTATTAGTACTGTTACATTCAGGGTTGGGAGATCTGACAGTATCAAATGGAAATGTGTCTACCTGCAACATCATATCCGAATTATCTTCATTGTTCCATGGAAACTAGAAAACCTATTTTAAAATGACATAAATTGTACCACAGTAAATATCGTTATTTATTTTAATGGTCAGTTTGCATGTTGCTGGTTATTTGAAACAGCTGAATACTATAACTTGCAAAATCCCAGCATGATGTTTTCACATGGTCTTGCCTGTTTTTCCCACCATGAACATTTGCAGATTGACCCATTGCTAACCCATAAACAAGTTCACCAGCTGGCCCCAGTGTATTGTGGGTAAAGGAAATTACCTCAAGAATGAGGAACGTGTTGTCGTTTCTGTCCAGGATATCCGTCATATAGTAATGTCATCTAGCAGCATGAATGGGACATAAAGGTAGGGTAGGGGGGACATAGGCAGCATGTTTGTCCATTGGTCGGTCTGAGTTTGATACTGGATTGTGTTTCTTCAGAATAAGTGATGCTACTGTACTGTATGTAGATGTGGGTACTCTTTTGAATATGATATTTGTGTTATTTCTATTAGTTAAAACATTTGGTTTTGCTTGAAAACTGAAATGTGCGATTTTCAATATGTGAACATATTTCATAGTACATTATCCATTTCCAAACAACGGGTCAGACAAAGAAGTTTGTTGCAAGAGATTTTGTTTGGATTTGCATTTTAAGCATTTTGGAAAAACCTATGGCAAGAATTGTTTTATGGTCAGTTACGTAATTGTGCTTAAAACTTTGTGTCTGGTTTACTGAGAGGGAAGAATGGCAACATGTTACATTAACATAACTATTTGGTGTTGCTTTTATTGTTATTGTTTCATGTTTTCCAGAGCCAATCCAATGACCAAAATTGACCATATGTTTTTTGTTCATGCATGGATTACAATTTAAGGTTTTAGTGTTAAGTGCTCTCCAGTAGTAAAAGAACTACTGTAACATACAGTATGTGCCTTAGTAATATTTATAAGGTCAAAAACCTAGTTAGGTGGATGTAGGGGGTGGCTATGACATAACAAGCAAAGAGCAGTGTTGACAGCCAGTTTGAGTCGAGGTTTTGGACCTTACAAATAGCTTTCCAAAAGCAATCACATTCAAAACAGACAGCTGATTCATTTTTCACAGGCAGTTAATATGTTGCGCAAGGTATTTGAGATTGTGATTTTTAAATTGCACAGTCAAGAGGAGATGGATGGGATTATGGCAGCACAGTAGCATTCTCTGCTTCTGTTATGGACACCAGGGTTTAACTCCTACTTGATTTCAGGTTCATGTTTTGTGCATTTACTGTTTATCAATCACCCTGACTGTTTTCCCTAACCTTAGTTTTATACTTAAATTTGATGGCTCTGGAACCTGACTGCTGGTGTTCCAGGTCATATTAACTGCATGCAATAGTTGCACATCAATGTGGTGAGAGTGGGCTGTATAAGCTTTGAAATACAGTATTCTGTATATTATAAACTAAAATGATCACAAATGTCCATCCATACATAAATGCACTTTTTCCAAAGTAATAACAACTAGGTCTTAAGGGTGTCATATAAATGTGAAGGAACACTGTTTGAAAATTGTGAGGTTAACATCAGTGCATGGATCAGAATGAATCATCTTCCAAAGATGCTGTTGTTTCATTGTTCAAGAATGTTACATCAAATAACACTAACCACATACAGTATATATGTACAGTACATTTGTATAGTGCTGACACTTCCTCTGGCCCCTCATTTCATTTTAGAGCAGAGCACATTCCAGCCTGCCATCATCGTCTTCCTCTACCGCCCGCTCTGCTGGGTAACAAGACCCAGATGGTACCTGGTACAGACGACCAGAGCAGCTTATGTTTTGCCTTTTGTGAGTCAGACTTGCAATCAGTAGCTGGGAAGCTCAGGGGTATGATGGAGGGCATTAGCAGGATGACGAGAAGGAGGAGCAACAAAATGCAATGAATATAAATCAGTAGCACCAGGTCATTATCAATAGAAACATATATGTATACTATACATCTATATACTGTACATCTACCTTATGTATGAGGACTGTCAAATTTTTTTGACTGTAAATTAATTCACATATCAGAAGATTTTTGTCTCTTGCGCTTTAAATGTAGGAAATGATAAGATCTATAAGAATGAACCCTTCATTTTGATTTAATGCTATGGAAATTTCCACCACAAGCACTAGTTCAAAAATGATGCCTGATACTAACCTCCATGTTGTACAGAGGCGGGTTATACAGTATGCCAGCAGTGGTGGGATTGCCCCCTGCTGCAGATTCTGGATCAGTACTGTTTGGCTCTCGGTTAATCATCCTGGGTGGGTCCCGTCCATTAGCAGCTGGTTCATTTGTGCCATGAAGTGTACATGAAGTGCAGTTAGCATCTTTAGCCAGTAGGCATGGATCATGTCAGGGCCTGGGTCTGCCCAACTCTTCTTACCTGACACTTTTTCTTGGATATCTGCAACTGTGATGGTTACTGGATCTTGCTTAGGAAGGTTGTCAAGATCTTTTCTCAGTTCAGCTAGCCACTTAACATCGACACTGTGCCATTTCTCCTTCTCCCAAATGCTTTTCCAGTATTGTTCAGACTCCACCCTGGGTCTCTCCTCATGTTGTTCTCCTGCCACTGAGAGTACCCCTGGCTCAGAGGAGAACATCCTATTTCTTCTCCTGGCTTCTGTGAGCCAGGTGCCAGGTTGTGCTGAAAAATGAAATCTTCATCTCCATAAAGCTTTTCAGCAGATGGAAGCATGAAGTGCTCC
>JAQQAE010015517.1:0-12025 GCA_029823295.1 Pseudamia nigra
AAACCTCTCTTATCTTTTTAAATGGGTGAACTTGCACATTTTTACATTTCCCAATAATTATTGTCCCCACTGTAACTTTAAGTTGTAATCCCACTGCTTGGCCTCTGGGAAACCGATCATCTGGCTACAAGAAGCTTTTTTCCCATAGAGATACATTGGACTTCTATCTGAAAATACTAAACAAATAAATTTTTTTCATGGGTCATCATGGTCTCAAACATTTTATTTGGACCCACTAATAAGTAACATGGTGGTCCATCTTTAACTTTTTGCTCCGTTATCAAGTCATTACAGCAAATAATCCAACAGATCACTTCCGTGCTAATGTTTGATTGACATGTCGCTATAGCAACAGCTTGCTAGTGAAGTTGTATCTTCTATTTATTTAATACGGGCATAGTTATACATGAGATACACTCGACTGCAGCTGTGGATACGTGTTTACTCTAACAACACCGTAATATGACTTTGTTTGACACTGCATGGTGAAGCTTTACCGCATCAGTAAGCTAGCGGCTAATATTAGCTTCCCATGAGTCCTCTGGCATGAACGCTTCCGACGCTGTCGTTTGTCCAAATATGGTTACATCCTGGTTTTGGCTCCAAGATGTTGTCCAGGAAGTGACAACCCGATTGGCCTCAAAATGGCCCTTCAGAAACTAATGGCTGACGTCACGGTCAGTTTGTCCAGTTATTTATACAGTCTATGGTATATGTGCATCCGCACATGTGTGTATCTGATAAATCTCTTTTCGTTCTGTCTCTGCATTTGGGCAGCACAAAAATTACCACTTAACATATTGTGTAAATTAAGCAGAAGTCAGTATGTGACCAAAAATGACTTCCATAAAGCACACAGTCAGTAAAGTTGTATATCAAAAAGAAAAACACACTTTATTTACCACCAGCCTCAGAGAAGACTTTAATAGACTCATGTAAATATTAAAGATATACACTGGAAAGCACTCAGAGCACAGGCCTCCGCCAAGGCACCTCGCTGTGTATAGTGGTTATCTTAATCTATCCTCCATAGTATTATTACATCCAGAATAGATATTTATAGAATATTTTCCCCTTATTATTGGATTCCTTGACCTTGAAAATCCAGTCTTGGCATTTGGAATTACAGTGATATCACAAATAGTTCATTAGTAATTTGTGAGAAATTTTGTTGTTTCATGACAGTTCCCTTTTGGATTGAGCTTTTCAAATATTGAACATACAGTACATCAAATCTGCTGGCACTGTACTGAATCAGATGGGTTTCAGGTACAATTTGATGCTAGTTGTATGTCTGCAGCTTTTTTGTTACCTTACTGTAGTGCACTTCCTACCAGCCCTATAAATTTGAGCAATCTACAATATTTACATAAAAAAGAATATTGAAGATCAAGAATATTGCTGGCATCTGGATCAAACTTTGTTGAATGATAGAACCTATAAGGATACTGTCTTCTTATTTTTAATATCAAAACTTCTGGGCATTTTTTGTAGCAAAAAAAGAAAGAAGTTTGCCTTTTCTTGCAGTGGTGAAGAATAATTGAAAAAAATCCTAGATCCAGTAAGTGATCCAGATAATTCCAAAAATCTAATCAATTGTTTCCAACTTTTCCAACCAATCCCGATTCATCAAAATCTGTTAATAACTTTTTGAACAATGTTGCTAACTAACAGACAAACAAGCAAACAGCAGCAAAAACTTAAAGTGTTAAGGTACGGGACCTTTAGAGCTGTACTGATAAATTTTAATTCACTCTTCACTTGTCTTTAATCTTTAAATTTTTTTTTTTTAAAATAGATTGTTTGTTGCCTTGTAAGAATTAAATATTTGCGATTGCTAGGTTGTGCTACTTTTTTGTTTGCACACTCTGGGACTTGTAATGCACATCTTGCCCTCCCCTCTGTGCAGCCACCTCAACGTCTTTTCATCTTTCACTCACTCAGGAGAGTCTTTAACTGTCTGCCTTGGATTTCCTAGTTGTAAATGTTAATGTGTAACAAGGTGAGCTGGGATCGATGAGGATATTAAAGTGACCAGACCCTCTCTGTCTTATCAGCCTGATGAGACAGAACACACCATGATGCTCTTTGTCCCTTGTACAGATAAACACACACACACACCTACAGTATAAGATGCAAGTCGTTTTTTCAGTCGCTCCTCTCGCCTTGTGCACTCACATGAGAGCCAACACACACAAACACACGCACTGCAATATCTCTTTCTCTCTGTCCATCTCTGCTCTGCTAAATAATTTAATCACTTAACAGCAACAGCAAACCGTGCTATTCCCGTCTCCAGGGGGAGGGTAAATTATAGCTCAGAAGGTAAGAGAAAAGCCATTACTGTAAGGTCTTATGAAGATGTATTATAAAGCCATGCTTTGCTGAGGCCTAGTCATTGTCAAAGCACTAAATATGCCAGAGGTGGAGTGAAGAATTATATGCCCTTTGACATAGACATAGTAGAGTACTAGTATGGTGCTTTAAAGGTTGATGCCGTTATTGTTCGTTGCAAACTGACTAAAGGAAGCATATGCGTGTACAGTTTAGGGCATAAGTTAGGTATATAATTGAGTTATAGTTAAACGGGTGGATCCCGTCCTAAATGGACTGTGGACATGCTGGTGTGTCTGAGATTTGTCTTTGCTGAGCCTGCATTGAATACCTCTCAGCTGAATTCAGTGACGAGGCATGTGTGGTGTTCCGGTTTGACGTACTGTCTCACTCCACTGAAACGAGTTCTGTTGCATTCTTTGCTTCCATTTATGCAAGTCATGCACAAACACGCGTGTATGTCCGGACAAACACACTCACATTCACCACACTAAACATATTTACTCAGTCGCTTTGTCAACACTGACAAATGGAAATTTTATTAGAGGCTTAACACTAGAGGAGCAAACAGGTCACAATGGCCTGCAGCTCATTTTTAATTGTGCAGTACTAAAGTACTGATGACCCTCAATCTATGACTTTCTAAAAATAATTGTTATTTTTGTGCTTCATGTTGTTAAATACAGTCAAAATAAATCCAAATTATATGTCAAGTCATTTATGACAGTCTGCAATGGAAATGACACACTGATTTATGATCCAACCAAATATTTGAACAATACTCATTTTTAACTGTCATTTTAGATAACTTTGTATCTTTTCTGTCAAGAAAATTATACTATTCATACGATGACAATAGACGTTTTTGTGGTCTAGAAATGGTGCTTGACTGTTTTTTTTCCTCATCAAAAGTTTGGACACATGTTTAACATTGTATATTAATAGTGAAGACCTCCCAACTGTGAAAGAGCATGCGTGGAATTATGTAGTGAACAGAAAAGTGTTAAATATCCCAGAACACATTTTGTAAGTTAGATTGTCCAAGTTATTATTAAAATTTAGCTTTGATGACAGCTTTGCACACTCATGGTATTCTGCCATCAGATTCATGATGTAGTCACCCGGAACGATTTTCAAATCATAAATGTGACCATCAGTTGTGTGGAGCAGATGGGGTGGGTACAGAGTCTGTAACCGCATTAGTGCTACTACAACCACGGTACAAATCCATATTATGACAAGAAACAGAATTTTATCATAGCATTTGATGGTTTTGAAGAATGCACCTGGGGACACTTTCAAAGTTCTTGACATATTTTCAGATTGACTGGCCTTTCTTAAAGTCATGATAGACTGTGTTTTCTCTTCACCGAACATAATATGGATTTATAGAGTAGTTAGATGGTAGTGTGTTTCAGCTGTAGGATACTGTAGTGTGTTGTGGCTGAGTAGAAAATCACTACTCTGACAATGGCCCACAAAGGCCAAGGCTTCACTTCATGATTTACCACAGTGAAGAATTTGTGTTTTCCATCCTTTCAACAGAGAAGCCTTCAAAGCAGCAGAATTACTTAGCACTGCTAGCACTGGTTATCTGCATTTCCTCACACAACAAACCAAGTACAGAAATTAAAGTGTTTAAATGCAAACACTGTAGTAGGATCACCATCATCATCATTCTAACGTCCCGCTTGTACTGTAAACCTCCCAGGCATGGAAAAGTAAAGCATTAATGCATCCGTGTATAAAAGTCACTACCCATCCTCCATTCTCCTGTTACAGCCACGCTAAAGCTCACACACCACCCCGGGGCTTTCTGTCTGTGTGTGTCTGTTTGTCTCAGCCTTGGCTTTTGTATAATGTAGGGATGGGTTAGTTTTGTGTCTGTGTGCAAGGGTGATGAGCATATCCTTTTACTTAGTGCATGCATGAGTGGTTGCCTGTTTCATTTGTTTATGTCTGCACAATTTGTGTTTGTGTGTGTCACTGCATTTCAAACAATATCTGCTACTGTTTGCTCTGTGTGCATGATGTGACAACAGCACATTGCAACATCCACCCCAACCCCCACTCCATTGACTGCTCTGCTCTCTGTGACCACTTTTAAAATAAGTCAAAACACTCTTGTTTTGGAAATATGCTGCCACTTTCATGTCTGTAATATGTACAGTTGTGTTCAAAATAATAGTTGTCCAACATGATTAACCAGATCAATCACTGTTTTTTGGTATAAATCATATTATTACAGTGTAGTAGAGTCAGAGAAACCAACAGATCCAACATTCATGATATGCATGCTTCTGAGTCTGTGTAATTGAATAAGTAAGTTAAAGGGGCATGTTCAAAATAATAGCAGTGTGGAGTTCAATCAGTGAGGTCATTCATTATGTGAAGAAACAGGTGTCATTCAGGTGGCCCTTATTTAAGGACGAAGCCAGCACATGTTGTACATATAATTCTCTCTGAAAGCCTGAAAAAGATGGCTCATCCATTTCAGTGTTAAGGTGCTCATTATAATCAACATTTTTTTTTGCTTTGGTGTTTTTTTTTCTGTGCAGTAGGAAGATTTTTTTCCACTGCAGTAACAACAGTAACCTCTTGGGAATTGGTGGCACCACATCCAGTTTCTTAATGCATCTGTCATTATATACTTGTACACAATATGTTCTTTAACAGGCACACTAAGAAATAGACTTAGTTTTTGTTTTTCAAATCACCCATTCTGGAAGCAAACATGAACTTCAGCTTTAAGGTAACTTTAGGCAAGTGCCCACATATCAACTATAGAATTTTTTTTTCTTTTGCCAACTCAAGTCGTTTATTTTTATTTAAAAACATAATAGAGAGGATAAGTTAACCACATTCAAGTTTCAGATCTTTTGTACTGTTATACTGTATTTTCCAATACTTTATTTACAATGCTGCACTTTGGCAGGCCTGCACAGCTTGGTGTTTCCTACATGGTCATTATCAGGTACAGAATTATCTATGCCCTTCAGCTGCACAGGCTGCTGTGGATGCTGACGTTTATCTGTGCAGGAGGTGAGCAGAGAGAGGCATGCAGGTGGCATCCTAGTCTTCTGAGATGAATGAACAGAAAAGTATCCTTTTTTTAATGCACCAAGTTCTGGGATGTTGCTGCTCCTCTGTGTTGGACAAACATAAATGGTGGAATGAAAAGCAGGACTCCTAGAAAGACTATCTGAGCTGAAGCCCACATCTCTGGACAATTACACATCAGTTGAGTCAATGCGTTAGTGTTGTACTTGTTCTGCTGCACAGTTATTTTCTATTCTTTCCTGAGCTCGTCTGAAGCCAACAGCATCACAGCTTGACAGGTTCCCTCTGTCGCCATGACCACGCTCAAACAATGCACTTGCTCCTTGCTGATGGCAGACTGAACACATTATTGATTTTTTTTTATTTCAGTTGTCTTTTTTTATGATCTTGACTAATATTTGGAATTTGCCTTAAAAAGGGTTGGGTAAGGATTATTTTTGCATCTTTTACTTCACAGCAGAATGCGTGTGACACTCTACCTCACAGTTGTTTCATCCTCTTATTATTATGTTATAATTGTGTGTAAAATATATAAGGTTCAGTTTTAGCCTGTTTTTGCATTACACAATCACTGACAAAGAAAGCAACTGAAGGGTCTCACATTTTAAAATGTGGACTGTGAACAAATGCCATAAATGAAAATATAGATATCCATCATCCTCAAACAAAGCATTAAATGCAGTGCTCCTCAGAGCTCAACACAATCACTTAAAGATGGATTGCGTGGGTATTATCAATTTTGATGTCCTTCATAATTAAAATATTGTTACTATGTTGGTACATATTAGCATACCACATTGTACAAATGTTAAAATTGTAAGTATTAAAATCTTTAATAGCACGTAAGCCTGTTATTATTTTAGTTGTGACTGAAAACATTCAGCTTAATTTAATGTGTATGTAGAGATGAAGATACAACCGTAATCTACTTTTCTGCAGCTTCCACTGCAATAAAAATATGACGCTGTTTTTGTGATTTAATAAAAAAAATGTTGTTCTAACAGTATTGTCTTCATAGTTGTCTTTGTTTTTTATGAGTTACCGCCAGCCCCAGCCTTACTACACCATCCTTCTCCATACTGCGACACCCATTTTGATGTTTATGTGACTGGAGTGTGCTTCCTGCAGAGAGGAGCTCAGGCCTCGCTCATTTTCTCCTGGCAGGTCAGCTGCTCTGTGTTTCAGTCTGAAGCCGTTGGCTGCTACTGAACCGTTTGGCTCTTTTCTCTACTAGCGAGCAAGCCTACAATCTAGACTCAACTGTCCTTCTAGCTCATTTTTAAGGGGATTTATCATTCTATATGCCCGTGTATTTAAACACATCGGTCATTGGGGATTCCCAGCACAGTTTGGCCCGGTGTGTAGGCTGTTATAACGCCTTTTCGAGGTTTAATTAGAGATAGAAAACAACGGTGGTGGTGGAGGAGGAGATTCCATATTAGGAGCACAGAGGAGAAGGCACCCCCCTTGTGTGATTTGGAGCTTTTGGTGAGTGTTTATCGTTCTTTTACGCATCTATTGCCGTTATAAATTATACCTGCGCATAGAGTGGTCACATATGAACGTAAATGCAATGTTTAGTGTGGTTATTGCGCTGTTATGGACGTTTATTTTTATATTTTCTTTCGGGTTGGGGGATGGGCAGCGTCAACGCGTGTGTAGGCGCGCGCGCACAGCGCAGTTTTCGTGCGTGGTTTGTGTTTGTGAGCGCGCTCTTCCTTCCTGCAACTATTACTGTCTTTGTATTGAAACCACTTTATGAATATTTATTTATATACATTGAAGATTAAACAGTGTGTTAAGGGTATTTAGTTATTTTAGAATGTATACTGAAAATGTACTTTGTTTTGCTTATTACAACTTTTTGAAACACATGATATTATTATCTATTATCAGTATTGCTACTTTTAAATCCATGTTTTATGGTTTTAATTAATAATTACTCTAATTTCTAGTTGAATTCAAAATGCACTTGTTAGAGCGAACCTCTAAATGTGAAAGTATTGTGTGTTTTGTTAAAATAATTGGTAAAAATAAAAACTTAAACTGGACTTTGAACTTTGATAGTATTTTGGCCAAATGTTTATAGCTGTTTAAAGTGTTGTGCTCCACAGGCCTAGTTGTTATTACCATATTATAAATCTGGTGTGATTGCATTTATTCTTTAGAAAATTTTGTTTAACAGTCAGTATTAAATTCTTACAGACAATTTTGGCCAGTTTTATACAAAGATTGCTAGAGTGCTGTGCAGCTGGTTGCTCCAAAGCCAAGGGCGGTGTGGGGGAGGGGTGAATACACAAACATACACAGACCAAGGAGGGCCACATGCCAACCTTGTGGAGCTCAACTCAATGACACAATGTACCAGTCCCAGATAAGCCTTCAATATCTGTGCTGGGAAGGAAAGAGTAGTAAAACAGAGGCCCTGTTCAGACCTTGCAAATGCATCCGTCCTGGCATATCAGATCAAATCCAATTTTGTGGGCAGCTAAGTATGAGCAGTCCTAGACATATTACTATTGAATTAGCCAGGACACATTTATATGTGGTCAGGGATGCATTTGTCCATGTTATCTTTTTAAGATACTACTCAGCTGGCAAGTTATGTGTAATGTGCTAATGTTGTAATATGACACTGCTTTAAAGTTGTATAAAATGCCCCAAAAAGTGCACAAACATATGTTAGGGAATGATTGATGTATATGCTGCTTTCACTCACAGAATGGCAATTTGCCTTCCACTGTCACTTTTTTCTCCAAAAGATTCAGTCATTGCTACAGTGTAATGTTAGACAAGAGATCTAGTACAGACAGCCTGATCAAACTCATCATGTTAATATTTTAGATGTACTGATTGGTTCATAGCATTTGGCTGCAGTGAAGTATATGGACAGAAAACACCACACATATAAAGGCCTGGTCACCCTTCAGCTGCTTTCAAGTTGGACAGTGTGCTGAACTGGAAAAGAAATACTACAAAGTTGGTCTTTTCCACTTGAAATGAACATCTGTGCTACACAGGAGCTAGAGTGTTTGCATATCAAGCGGAAAAAGTCAGTGCCATTCCGAGGTAACCGTGCAAAACCCATCTGTAACACCAGGTGTGAACAGACACTTTCAGCAGGCCACTTCTATCTGGATCTCTCAATATGGATGTTAATGCAAGGTCTGAACAGGACCTGGGAAGCATTTGTTCACATTAGTGTGAACAGGTACAGCATATATGGTGGGATGCATTAAAGACTTCCTACTCAGTTCAGATGATTTGTTTAGATGAATTGTAAGTGCTTTGTGTGTGATGGTCTGCGCTCACCTCAATGCGGTTTTGCCTTCCATTGCCCGTTATTCTTAAGGAGAAAATTATGTACCCAGTTTTTGTAATTTGTCTGAAATTCCGTTTCATAGTAATCTAGCAGGGGGCGATTGTGTGCTTCAAATGCACCATTTTACAACAGAAGAAGAGTAAGGAGTCCACTAGGTAAACGTGTGGCTCTGTGGGACATGTGGTGAGATGGGATTCCACTGCTGAAACCAAGAAAGTGTGATAAAGTAGAAGTCCAAAAGTAGTGTGTGAAAACCATTCACAAATTAATAAACGGCAGTGAAGTACAGTGTAAAGACCTTCAGGTGCAGTTAGCTCATCATAAATCTATCTTAGCCATACACAACAAAGCAGCCAAAGTTAAATCCACAGCCTTCAGTCAAGTTAAGCCATGACAGAGTAAGATGAAAAAAAACTCGTGTTGTATGTTTCATGTGAAATAATGCTCCACAGTTCAGGTATGCGTTTGGTGTTTTTGAACTAACAAATGAAAAGACAGTTGTGGAAATCATGATTTGCACACTTTCTCCTGTGCTGTTTGTAGATGCATAGCAGTGTGTGTCTGGTGTTGCTTGCACACACACGTTTGTGTATGCGTGTGTTGGGGGGGGCAAAATCGATTCATAATTAGTTTTGACCGACTAACCATTTTGGCTTAAAATTCCCATCCCTAATATGTAAGGTGTACTGATTCTGTAGTCTCCAAGCAGGACAGAGGATTAGAAAGAAATAACATGTCTGTTAAACTTGAAATGATCATATGCACTTCATAAGACATATCTTTTAACACCAGCTGTGAACATTTGCACTTTCACTTGTATCACCTGTATTTGGGTATCTCAGGACAGATGTTAATGCAAAGTCTGAGCAAGGCCAGAATCTCTGGAGGCAGAATCAGGATTCAATGGCAGTTGAATTTAAGGTATACAGGAATTCATGCCACCTTTTTTCTGCATATTTATTATTTAAAATTATTGTTGCATTACATTTATTAATATGAATTTTGTTCTCAGTATGATCCTTTCATGGAAGATGCAGAACTATGGTCCACAAAGAAATATCTGCTATGGAATTATTGTCTCATAGTTTTTAACAATGCCAACCCACCTAGGTAAATAAACTGTGTACTGTATGTACATACATCTGATATAGTACAGATACTATTATTAGTGTCCCATATTTTTTAGACATTTGCTTATATCACCACATGCCGCATAACGTCTATAAGAGGTCATGCTGGTAGTTTTTGTGTTTTTTCAGGACATTTGCTGTTTTGAACTGCAGTACAGACTGTGCATATGAAGTGGATGTAGCCACTGTCACGTCTCCCCCTGCTTTGTGCACTAGTGTTTTGAAGGCTTGGGTTCACCCTTTGAGTATTGCTGTCTTGTTTTTTTGGAGCCAGATGTGACCAGATTTGGATGACAGGGAGGAGCATGTAATGAGAGAAGAGTGAAAGTGGGGACACGAGTATCAGCCCTACTGTTTACTTGCTGTAAGCATGGCCAATGAATTTCAGTTACTTGAAATGTTAGCCGTGTTTGATAACAAGTGTTGTAGCTGTGTTGTGACTACAAACCCAAACATAGCCAAATCCTTTACAGTCATAGTCTTAGAACCTCCTCAGTCCTGAATAAATATGCATCCTTGCAAAACTGATTACATGAGGACAGCTCTAATGCAAGGTGTGAGCACAGGATGCATTGGAAGTGGCTTGGGATATATTCGTCCACATTTTCTAGTAGTCTGAACTATGTCCTGCGACATATAGACTGCCTACTCAATGATATGCAGGGTATGGTCTCCAATGGCATATTAGTAAATGTTTAAAACACATAAAATGTTGAAAAAGTGCTTAATATATGTGGTGTGTTATTTGCTCTTCAACAGGTGCCCAACAAATGTGCATGTTGGCAGTCAGCTGCCTACCAGTGTGTGTGGTTATATTCAAGTTCAATTTCTGCACAAGAATTAAGACAAAACATCCTTCTTTTCTGTGTTTGTGCCAGTTCATTGGAGTTGGCTTTGTGTCTCACACTTAAAACTTAATAAAAGAGCTTTTTCCTCTGCTGTACTTTACAACAAACTGCCTAGGGCTCATGTGGTTTCTGTACTTGCCCTGGATATATCCGCACAATACAATCAGGGTCACACCTGTGTGTCATATGGATTCCTTCACCAAGGCTCTGAGATCTGCGTCATGTCCTCAACAGTCGCCTTGATTTAGTTGATAACATTCATCATTATTATTACATTGACTTACTTTGTTTTAATATACAGTCATAGAGAGGTATCCTATGACAGTGGCTCAAATCAATATCTGCAATCTAAAATTTACCCCTTAAGTTGTTATGTGTGTGTATAGTGACTAAGTGATTACACATACACACATGGATCTGTATGTCAGGTGCATAGATTCAATAAAAAGTGCTTACATAAATTTAATTCAATTTTATTTGTATAGTACCAATCATAATCAATGATGATCTCAAGGTGTTTAAATCCTACCCCTTGTGTCATTATCCACCATAAAAGGTGGATTCATGATCCTGTGTCTGCTTCTGTATACCTGGCATGTCAGCTCTATAACTTGAAAGTGGCTGGGCCAGTAACTTGCCATGATTATTGATCACTTAGAAAGCTTCATTCTATCAGTTTTTAGGTTGTGCTACTGCTTTTCAATAGGAAACACTAATGCATGGAACGTGAAAAGATGCAATAGCTTGAAGGGTTCAAGAAAAAAAACTTTTCTTGAACCTTGCCATGACTACTAGACTGGACTTGATATACTACACTAGAGGTTGACCGATTATCAGCACCGATACTTGGAATTTTGACGTATTACGGTATCAGAGTTTTTTTGTATCCAAGGGGCCGATATCAAGAAATCAATTAAAAACTTGTTTTATTTCGGCTCAGCCGCCCCTCTCTCTTTCTCTCTCCTGCCACTTCTGTCTCCAGCGTTATTCTGCCCATAGCGCCATCTGATTGGTTAAACAATTCACAGTATGTGTATGTGGCAGAGACACTGAAGTGGAAACTGTCCTCTCACACACGGTGGAGCCATAAAGTTTTGTCGTGTGGTTTTGCACATGATAAAACACGTGTTTGAACAAACACATGTCAAAGGTAAACGCAGAAAACGCTCCGGAAATTGTAATAAACATCTCACTGCTCTATATCTCACAACTACTTCTAACATTACAGTATGCAGCAGAATAACGTACAAGCGGAGTAAGCATTAGCAGCTCTGCTAAGCTAGTAGCACCTCCCGACATGTCTGTGAATTACTTGAAACAATGCTGTTGGT
>JAQQAE010015518.1:0-12025 GCA_029823295.1 Pseudamia nigra
CACCCACAAAATCCATCCACCCACCCATCTATGCATCCATCCACCCATCCACCCACCCATCTATCCACCCACCCATCTATGCATCCATCCACCCATCCATCTAGCCATCCATCCACCCATCCATCTAGCCATCCATCCATCGTCATTGCTGTTGGTCCTCATTTTTTCCATTACTCCAGTGTATAAAAGATGGTTCTGCAGGAGATTCATCATGCTTTGTCCAAACATGACTAATTTTTATACATAACTCCTAAATATTCAGTAGGAAACATAATAACCCATATTCTAATTTGCTACTGCAGCTGTTAGGTTACCACTGAACATAATAAGGTTGAATCCAATGTAATTTCTATGACAAAGAGTCCATTAGTGTGTCTGATTATTGTGCATGAACACAAGGTCGTTTCCACATCTGATGCATCTACACTCTTCATCGCTTGGAAAGCTTTACAAGAAAACAGAGATCAAATCCTCACTGACTGTGAGGCTAGTGTGCTGAGGATTTTATTTTTTATGGAGTGTGATTTATTATTGGAGCGTTTTAGGATGTGTCTTTCTCAGAATTAAGATGCAGTGAGGTACATTTTAATGTTGCAGCCGAAGAACAAAACAGATATGCTATTCCGAGGGAGAGACAGATAATGACTCCCTATCTGGTGTCACTCTAGGTTGTAGGAGAAATAAATTGATCACACAGACTAAACAGTTCGCCTGCAAAGAAAAAAGGTTTTTATTTCATAATACGGTAGTAGCAGGAGGGGAAAATAATAGTTATCATCCTTGTGAATTTTTGAGAAGTGTGAAGACATCTGAAAGCAGTGGAGAACATGAAAAGAGTCTTATATTCTGTTCTCATGGTTTTTTTTTATCAATTTGTACTACTTACTTGAATCAATCTGATTGTTGTAATATAGTTCCTACACACTGCTCCGAATAATCTCCATACTACTATTGTATGTAATATTTCCTGAGCCATAGAAATAATACTGTCAGGTTTTTCAAAGTTTATTATGTATTTTTCTCCATGTACAGCTGAGCACTGATGCTCATCATGTTGTTATTGTCAAATGCTATAATCAGTTAAGTTTGTAATACATTTAATTGTGTCACATTATAATTAGTTAATCTCCAAAATCCATAAGGTTATTTGTCATAAAATGATTTTTGTATTTATAACTCCTTGGGCATTTAAAAGCCAAATCCATCCATCCATCTGTCTGTCCATCCTTCTGTCTGCCCCAGATCCATCCATCTGTCTGTCCATCCATCCCTCTGATAGTTCAACCATCCATCTGTCTGTCCTCAGTGAAAATTATTCTCCATCACAAAATATTGCATCCTTCTATTTCATAATGCCTATTACTCAGTGTTTATTTTGGGGAAAGTAACTAAAAAGTCGTCAGTAATTTATTACTCTTCACATAAAGTAATATTGTAAAGTAACTTATTACATTCAAATGCAAGAAACTAGTAATCTGTAATATATTACATTTTGAAAGTAACTTGACCAACACTGTTCATCATATAAACAAGCAAGCAAATAAAGGAATCATGGTTCTTGGCCTACTCCAGTGCACTCTGCCCATATATGTGCCTTTTATGTTTCCAAAGTTCATGGAACTCAATCTTCATATTTGCCCTTGAGTTGTTTTTGTTTGTGGATTACATAGTCAGAGAATGCAAACAATGGAAAGACAGTTGTCATGCACTGGTGAAGGATCAGTTTGAACTTGGTACCCACTGGAAATCATGGAAAACGTGGCGGTTGAGTGCAGTCTAGTCATTAAATTCAAATGCAAAGGAAATTCACAGATAGATAATATTAACACTTTGACCACCCCTCATACGTGAGGAATTTGATGACATGGTGGTAATTTATGTATATGATGACTCATTTTAGAGGGGTAGGAATCTAAAAGTACTTGCTTCCTCCTATTCCTTTTTAAACACTAATATTCCAGTATGCATTATAGAATGTTTTGTTGATTGAGTTCACTTTTTGATGTATATGCATCTTACACTGTTTTACTGTGCATTTTCCCCAGTTTTTGTATATTATATGCATTTTATTTCTGTTTTTATGTTCCATATGTGTATGTTTGAAGTTAATTTGTTCATTCCATATGTAATTTTGTTGTTGATGGAAACATTTGACAATGACAAACACAATCTGATAGCATGAGGAACAAGCTGGATCAAAACTGGCCAAAGTTTACTTCTAATTTTTTTTTCCAAACCACATTAACAAGGGTGTTTTGTAACATTTGTAGTGTCTCTACAGCAGTGGTTTCAAATGGTCTGTTCTGTCCCAGACCAAGAAATGATGCAGTAAAAATGTACTTGAGACAAAACCGAGACTTTTAAAACACCAATAGCTCATTTGAACTTGTGGATGGCTTCTGCAATCAGAGATATTTGAGGGATTGATTTTGGCCTACACCACGACCATGAGAAAAGGCACCACGTCACAGTAAAAATACAGTACAAATGGAGTAACTCTAAGTGATGATCCTGAATATGTGACAATGGGCACTCTAAAGGAGCTACTGGACCAGAAGAGGAATTTTTATGAGGATCTTTTGAAGAGACAGGACACAGCATTTTCCAGTTTCACTCAAATGATCCTGGATGCAGCAAACAAAATAGTGGACTCCATGCTGGGTGAGTTACAGGAGCTCATTATGAGTTCAGTCTGAACTGCTCTCATAATGTTATTGATGATATAAAGAAGCAGGTCAGTGCCCCACAAAACAAGTGTAAGATCATATCCAGTGAAATTAAAGAACTGAAATTGGGACGAGCATTAAATGGACTCTGTGAGCAGCTGGACTATCTTGAAAATCAATGCAGAATCTTGTGATTGATGGACTTGGACCAGATAAAGCTGATGAAACTGAATCCAAAGTGAACGACCTGCTTATTAAAACACTCAAGTTGGAGGGCCCTGTGGAAATTGAGAGAGCTCACAGCAATAGGAAGTTAAGAGGTGGTGATGAAAGGCTAAGATCAGTGGTCATCAAGCTGTTGCAGTTTAAGGATAAACAGCTAATATTGTCTAAGGCAAGATTTACCCCAAACAACACCTCAAATTTACATCAATGTGGACATTTCTGAAAGAGTGAGGAAAAGAAGAGCTGAGCTGCTGCCTGCAATGAACGAAGCAAGAGCAAGAGGAAATTATGCCATTATCAGCTATGCACGACTAACTGTGAGGCCAAAGAGTAGGTGACTGAGCTAAAAGAAAGCCTCAGTGGTTTCAATTGTCTGGGGTGTCATGGTATATTTTGAACTGGATAAAAGTATGGTATTGGACTTGGCTAAAAGGGATTGAGAATCGCTGGTTTAAATCTTGGAGTTTAAGAAAAAAGTTTATGAAGTATCTAGTTTGATTACTAGTGAAATATACATTTATTGGCTGACTCAGAGATATATATGGATCAGTCACTAACAGATCTGGAGGCATCTATGTCAGGTTATAATATTTTTAGAAAGGATAGGAATATTTTTGGTGGTGGTGTAGCAATCTATGCACAAATTCAAATCCCAATCAAAATTAGAGCAAACACACACCTCCACACACACACATTGCAGATGTGCAGTATGTCAATTAACTGTGTTTGATGTTAATGAAGGTAACAGACACTGGTGAAGACGTTTTTGTCAATGGTGGCTTTAATATCAATTGGCTGCCAGAATCACATTCCGTGAATAAAAAGATAAATAATACTGCCCACATCTCAAACAGTGAACATGCCAACAAGGGATTCTTGTAATTCTGCTGGGAATATATCAGCAACTTGTGTTAACCACATATTTACAAATAATTGTGACCTATGTTCCAAAGTAGTATCTGTCCCCGTAGGATTTAGTGATAATTTAGTGGCTGTTGTAAGAAAAACTAAAATTCCAAAAGCGGGTCCTAAAGTAATATATAAGAGGTGATACAAGATAGATGAGATAGTGCTAATATGGAGTGGATTAAATTCTGGCTCTAAATGAGGTTGAAAAAGCAGTTGCGTTAGTTACTGAACTATTTCTTTTGGTTGCTGACCAACATTTTCCTTTATAGAAATTTACATTTTGAGCAAATAAAGCATCATGGATTGATGAAGAGCTGAAACAGTGTATGCGAAAAAAGGATGAGCTGAAAAAAAGCTACCACTGCCTGTAAAGGCACACAGAAGTGGCAAAAATACTGAGGTAACTTAAATCAAAAGAAAAACGATCAAATAAAATTGAGGAGCAAAAGTATGATGGCAACAAGTTATGGAAAATCTTAAATCAAATTATGGAATAACTTTTCATTGAGGTGAATGGAATCTTCCTAACAAAAGCAGGAGACACTGCAAACCACTTCAGTAACCACTTTGTAGACAAGGTGGAAGGGTTAAGGACTGAACTGAGCTCCCCTAGCAGGAATTGTACATTTTTTCATCTCATAACCAACTCTAAAATCAGAAAAAAGCAATGTCTTTTGTCTTTCGACCAATTGAAGCCAACATTGTAAAACAACTACTTGATAACCTAAATAATGATTAACCAGCAGGGATAGATAATCTGGATGGGAGATTACTTAAAGTTGCTTCAAATATTATATCTTTGCCAACTTGTCATATTTTCAACTTGAGTCTGAAGAAGGGGATTTCCCTCAGGCTTTAGAAATGTGCCAAAGATTTACCTCCTGAGAAAAACAGTCGGCAGAGCTTTTCAGCTGGCAACAGCAGACCTATTCTAGTGTTCTTCCAGTGTTAAGCAAGTTAATGGGAAAAGTTATTTTTGAACAAATAATGCAATATTTTTAATGGAACAGTCTTACTTGACTTTTGTGCAGCATTTACCATTGCATAACATTGCAGAGCATCAGCTGATAAGTTAACATTATATGGATTAAGTCCATCTGCAATCAGCTGGATGAATAGTTATAGGATGCAGTGGGTTTTTTAAAATGGTACTTTCCTCCCCCCTAAATATTTACAATGTGGAGTATCCCAGAGAAGTTGCCTAGTGCTGCTATTCTCTATAAATTAACAAATGACTTGCCCTATGTTTTGTCTGCATGCCACCTTATTTACAGATGATACTACCATTCATGCTGCTGCAAAAAGTATAAATGAATTAAAGAACATACTTCAAACTGAACTACAATTTGTAGCAGACTGGGTTGGTGAAAATGACTGGTATTGAATGTTGGAAAAACCAAATGCATTGTGTTCAGTCCAGATATGCAACTAATCCTGATAAGCAGCTTTTCATATCACTTAAAGGTTCAGATATTGAGCAAGTTCAGGAGGCTAAATTCTTTGGAATCACACTTGATGGGTAGCTGACATGGCAGAAGCAACACTGGTAAAATTGTTAAGAGAATGGGTTATGGGATATCCAGTATTAGTAGATAGCTCAAAATAAAGCTTGAAGAGTTGCACAGGCATATCCAATATGGCATATAAGGCTGAGTATAGACTATATGCATGCAAGACTCTCATGGCTCAAAGTAGACAGGAGGTTTGCATGTAACCCCTTACATTTCTTCAGAATGTGTGTCATAGCAAGTAACCATGGTGTTTGTACTCTGAAATCACTTATGTTAGATCAGCATGGTTACAAAACCCGCCAAGCTCAGCTACCTGTAGCTAAACAAAAACCCTGGACCGATGCAGTGTGTAGATTTGTAATGTAGAGCTTTCATAATGTGGAATCATTTACCAACTATTGTAGTTGAAGCTCCAACTAAAGCTAGTTTTACGAGATTGCTGAAAAAAAATTACTGGTAACAAAAATTAATGAACAGTGATGAACCATTTTTGACTCCATGTGAAGTGCACAGGATTCACTGATACTTTCTAATTTACAGTGTGTGTGTCTTTTGACACGTTTACTGTGTTTTTATGGACACTTCATATTAAGTGTAATTTGTGCATTTTATTTCTTCATGTAGGTTGTTCATATTCTGTGCGAATTGTGGTTGTCATGTTATGTCATGTTTGTCAAATGTGAACCCTAAGAAAAGTAGCTGCTTCCTTAGTTGCAGCTAATGGGGATTTGAATAAAGGAACAAAAGAATAAAATATGGTGTTGAGAGTAAAATCACTGGACGACATCGACTCTGTCCTCCTCATGTATTCAAATCCTTCCTTCAGTAAAAGTATGACCCTTTTTCCAAAAAGGTTGAGCCACTGTGAAAAATTAACTCTGAGTGTAATGATTTGCAAAAAACAAAACCCTATATTTAATTAAAAACAGCAATGTCAATGTATCAAATGCTGAAACAGAAATGACTCTTTTTGGGAGTTTTTAACACATTTTAAATTTGATGCCAGCAACACATTTGACCTCGTCTTTTTCCAACACTGCAATGGTGAGACCATTTTGAAAGCGGAATGTTTTCCCAGGACCAACAGCAGTTTTTCACCACAAGACAAATTCATGGATGCACTTGTTGGGTGAAAGATGTCACTTGAAAGAGAAAGAAGAAAAACAGTTTAACTCAGAAAGTAAATTAATTCCAGTGACTGTCAGCAAACGGGTTTTTATCTTTAATACAACAACAGCTTTATGTCAGAATAAAAGTCCTTAAGCTCCTCGTCATACTTTTATTTGGCAGAGTATCATTTAGGTATAAAATTGTACAAGGAGTCCTTCAAGAATGTCAGTGGAACTACCCGAATATAGTACACTGTGGGGCCCAAGCAGTGCAGATTTGGAAGAAAACCCAGGAACAATAAAGTGCTTATTCATTAACCTTATTCATTTATTGTTGACAATTTTAGCTTTCTTGATTAACTGTTTTGTTTATTTTGCTTCTTTTTACTCATTTTCTTTGAATAATTTTTCCTCTTTCAGCTCTTCATGGGAACAGCAGAAAGGAAAAGAAGAAGAAGAAGCTCTTTATGTTTTTGTCAGCATTACTTTATTTGTTGGCTTATTCACAACATAACTCAAAAGCTATAAACGGATTTGGATGATTTTTTCAGTATAGGTCAGAAGTGAACTGATTAGATTCTGGGAGTGATCCAGATTATTATTATTTTTTTATTTAAACTGTATTTATCCATGAAAAGACTCAGTGAGATGAACAAAACTCTTTTACAAAAGATAATAAAAGGTTGATAAATAAAGAAAAATGCAACCCAACTAACCCAGTAACAGGATTGTTTATTTAAAACATTATTTATTTATGTGTTTATTTGACAGGAACAAATGCATTCAACATTAAACACTGCTTCATAAAAATGTACAAAGTAACACTTAAAGTCATGCACAGTACGACATAATGTGCCCGTTTCCTTAGATGGTCCTTCTCATGGTTAGGGCTAGGTTAGCCTTAGCCTCCAAAGGAATGTAAACAATACAACACCAAACTCAGTGAGAGTCAAAGTCTCACAGTGATGGGAGTAGTAACTGTCAACAGCTTGGTTCTATGAGCACCAGTCACTAACATCAATGCACAGTCCATCTCCTTTGCTTTAGCCCAGGGGTCTCAAACTCATGCCATGGAGGGCCAAGACCCTGCTGATTTTCTATCCAAGCTGTCACTAAAACAGGGGATTTCACTGATCAGCAATCATGGGGAGGAGCTAATCAGTCAAATCTACTTGTTGGAGACTGGTTGAAAGAAAACCTGCAGGGTTTCGGCCCTCCATGGCACGAGTTGGAGACCCCTGCTTTAATCAGAGGCACAGTTGTGATTGCTCCAGTGGATGGCACATCCTGCTAGCTACACAGCTGCGTCTGGGCTCTTCTCGGGTAGCCGAGTCACACTACCGGGTACTGGAGTGGGAGCGAGTCAGGCCTGCTCAGCGCCAGGTCACATTCGGTTGCTACACTCAGGAACCCTGGGAACTCGGGAACACTACACAAACCCTAGCTCAGTTTGTGTAGTGTGAAGTGCTCCCGCAATTCTGGAAACTTTGTCAAACCATTTTCTCTGCCTCGCTCATGTTTCACTGGTTAAATACTGCCTTGCCTCCAGCTCTGCAACACTCCATTAACTCCCCCTGCACATGGAGTTCTTATCCTGTATTTCAGTCCACCAGTGTTGGCAAAGCTCTGCAGAAGAATTACACAGCCATGCAACATTACAGTCATGCATAAATTGTGGGACACAACAAATTGATAGTGAAATTTGTTGCCAACACTTTTACTAATTGATTTTTATTGATTTTAGTGCTTTGTTATTGCAGTCGTACTATCAAGACAGAAAGGTTGGTCCAGATATGGACAGCATTCTAGATATAGTCATCCAGAATACTTGTCCTTACAGGGGTTGAGGAAAAATATCTACTGTAAGGTAACAAATAAAAACACTGAAACCAAATTGTAGTGAAAGTCTGCTGACTCAGTAATGTGTCCACGGATTTGGTGCATGTTCAACATTTACAGAGCTAGATCCAGAAGAAAACCACCATTATGGAAATATTATTTCTGGTGAATAACTATTGAACTAATAATGATACGTATGTGATTCCAAATGCTAATGGAAGGTTTTCATGGTCAAAGAATCCAATAATGAGGCTCAAATAAGTGTAAGAATATTACTTTTGGTGCAATAATGTTATGGAAATGAGCACAGGTTCAAATGATTAAATATTCTTGATTGATTTGTTAATTTAGCTTTATTTTTGTGATTATTGTGCTATTTTTGCTTCTAATTTGGTCAGTTGTCAGCAGTATTTTTTTTTTTAGATTTTCTTGAATTTTTTTTCCTGACCTGGCATACTGAGTCCCCCTGTTAGGCCCTTTCAATGTCTGGAAAGGAGCTTAGCAGATCTGCCCAATAGGTCTTTGCCAAAGTTGCACACACTGTGCCTTCTTCGGGCAGTGGTGCTTGGGACAGGGCATCTAGAACTACATTACAGCAGCCCTTCTTATGATGGACTTGGAAGGTGAATGCCTGCAGCCTTAGAGTCCATCTGGTAAGCCGTGAGGATGTTGAAAGCCCAGGCAAGAGCATTGTGGTCTGTGTAACATCAAAATACTTGCCCTTACAAGTAATGCCTCCATTTCTCTACTGCCCAAACCACAGCCAGACATTCCTTTTCTGATGTAGAGTACCTGGTTTCAGCACCATGGAGAGCTCTTGAGGCAAAGGCAATGACTCTTTCTTCTCCATCAATAGTCTTAGCCAAAACAGCCCACGTCACTGGAGTCACAATGAACTTGGAAATTCAGATGTGGTCTGGGTTGAGCTAATACCATTGATGACTGCAGCAAACCCTTCAGTTGCTCAAAGGCAGCCTGGCATTGTGCAGACCACACCCATGGCACTCCTTTTCTCTTTAGATTGTTGAGGAGAACTGCAATGTCAGCCAGCCTGGGAAGGAACTTGTGGTACCAGCCCACCATTCCCGAGAACCTCTGAAGACTTTTCAGCTCTGTGGGAACAGGGTAAGTGGTGACGGCCCTGATCTTGTCAGGATCCACCTCCACCCCTTTCCTAGTGACCACATGCCCCAGGAAGAAGAGCTGGGTTTGGAGCAGTCTGCATTTTTTCATATTCAGGGTCAGATTGGCCTGATGCAGCTTCATGAAGACAACCTCCATGCCCTGCAGATGTTGTTCCTGAGTCCAGGAGAAGACAATGTCGTCAATGTAAACAAAACAGATCTTCCCCCTCAACTCGCCCAGAACCCACTCCATCAGCTACTGAAAGGTGGCACCAGCAATCCGCAGGCCGAATGGCATTACACAGAACTGGAACATATATCATATGAGTAATCATTGCTGTCTTCTGCTTGCTCCCCTCATCCATGGCCACTTGCCAGTACCCCCTCTTTAGGTACAGAGAACTAAAATAGTGGGCTCCCTGCATGGACTCCAGGACCTCCTGTATTAGAGGCATGGGGTAGGCGTCATGGTGAGTCTTGGCATTGACCTCATGATAGTTCACACAGAAGTGAGGGGTTTTGTCCTTCCTCAGTACCTGGACTACCAGGGATGCCCAGGCAGAGGTAGACTGCTCAATCACTCCATCAAGGAGCATCTTCTTCATTTCCTCTTCAATGACTGCCTGTTTCTGAGGCGACACCCTGTATGCCCTCCTTCGTACCGGCAGCTCATTGGTGGTTAAAATCTGGTGCTTAATGACATTGGTGGCCCTGGTGGACTCAGTCTAGATGGCAGACCACTTCTGCAGCAGTGGTCTAACCACCTCTGGCTGAGCCTCCAAGACTTGCACCAAGAAGTCACTGGTGTCTTCCACTACAGTCAGATAAAAGTTAACCCTTGCCGTGACATCAGCTGAGTTCTTGGACTCCCCAATTCTGGGAAACTCCATCTTGATAGGTGGTTTAGCCACAACAGACTGCATTGTTAGGAGTGAGGCTTCTTCCTCTGATGCCCGGTGGCTCACAGGCACAGGTGCTGTTGGCGTGAAGAAACTGGGGAGTCTCCAAATGGACCGAGACTTGCACCCAGCTTTCTTAAATTCCTCATCCCATCTTTTGTCCCACCGCTGTAGACAAGCCACCCCAGTCTGATCAAAACTCTGCATCTTTGCATCAATGTACTCCTTAACCTCACGCCCCATTGTCTGTACGGCTGCTGTGAGGCCTTCTTCCCGATTTAGTGTGCTGTCCACTGTCTCTCCGAGCTGGTTTTCCAGACCCTTGATTTTTGCTTGCATTACCTGCATTTGCTCTGCCCATGAAGTCATCCTCACCATCATCATCATCAGCCTGCTGTCCATCCTCCTCAGGTTGCTCAAGGTACATGGACTCCAACAGGTTGGTGAGCTCTGAGACAGCACTTCGTTCATGTCTCGTAGTCACATAACGGTGGGGGTCACCCACTGTGGGCAAGTTGGTAATGTGGAAGGAGTCACCTAGTGGAGATGCTTCCTCAACTGGCACACTACTACCACTGGTGGACCCCTGCAGGCTTGAACAAGACATGGTTTTGATATTCTGTATGTATTAACTGTGATTATTGTCTGCTATGGATGTAACCACTTATGCACGTGTAATGCTTTAACAAGTTTCACCACCACTGTCTACACTCAATAAAAGGATAAATGAACGACCATTCGCTATTTTTCATACTCCCCCAGTCCCCCACAGGGTCAAATCCCATTTAAATCCCATTTACCACTAAGAGCTACTATAAAAACCCTTACCACTTTTGACCTTTAACTACGTAACTAATTACAACCAGCCGAGTTCCCCATATATCATTAGAAATACAAATATATCTGACTAGAGCTGTGACACCATTTACACTCAAGAGGTAAACTTTTCAAGTAAAGGTGTGGACAGTGTGTCTACTTGCAGGTGCAAGTTGAAAAACACTTGCTGCTGTTTTCTTTCATTTCCAGCCTGGATTTTAGACTTGCTGCACATCTGACACCTCATTTTCAATGAAATGAAATCCTAAGTCACCATAAGCATGGAGTTTTTAATGTACTGCAGAGACATCCAGCTGCTTGTACCTATGCCACTTCGTCATCAAGGCTTTGCCAAAGAAAGCTGAAACCAGTTCAGTTATACGTTGCAGCTCATATGCAAATTAACCACAACAGTAATCAAGATAAAGAAAGATGTGAATATTAGATAAATTAACATGCATTATCCAGCACTTACAATGTTAACTGCATGCAATCCCAACGTCTCACAGTATATTTGGCACCTTTAAATTTTTACAAGTATGCCAAGTAGTCAAAGTGACATTAATGCAGATGTACTCCTTGAGACAGAGATTTATGAGAGTCATCATGTGAAAATCTGTCGGTTTTGAATATGTTTCCTCCAAACAAGCACTGAAGCAAAGTCACATGTAGGAAAATTGGCATTCAATTACACAGGCTTACAGATATGTGCCAACTCCAGCTTATAAATATTAATGCATGCCTCATCCATGTCTACCATACTGTGTAATCTGTGAAAATGAATCCTCAGCTGTTTCAATTAGAAGTGTGCATAGGAATTCAAAAAAAAAAAAAAAAAAAACAGAAGCCCAATTTCCCAACCAGACATCATATACAGTGGGGACAATAAGTATTGGGAAATGTAAAAATGTGCAAGTTCACCCATTT
>JAQQAE010015519.1:0-12024 GCA_029823295.1 Pseudamia nigra
ACCTACATTTAATTAGCTTAGTAATTCTCTATTCACCCTTCCCCATTCCCTGTCCAAAATGAAACTGAGAAGCTTTTTATAGCGAAGCATGAAATCAATGATTCACATCTGTTAGTAAAGGCTTCGTCACATAGAGTTCATAAGATGATTGATTTTTTTCTCGTGGGATGTTATTGGTACTCTTTGTCGTACGCGCCTGTCCAGATGATCCCAGGGATGTTCAATGGCTGACATGTCTAGTGCAAACGGTGCGTTAGACTGGAAATCGTTGAATGGTGCGTGTTCAGCTGTCTGGCTACAGCCCTGATGGACACGTCCTCCAGCATGACAATGGCTCGCTCTCCACTGTCTCTGCTGATCTGGGGCATCTTGTCACTCTAGTAAAAGTTTGATTTCATCCAGAAAGTGTCCATGTAATGGTCACGCACTGGGTTATTGCCTCTTGATGCCACACTTGTGTGGTGTGGGGATGATCTGTTTTTATCGGCTTATGTCACTGATTGAGCAGTATTTGTGTTTTTGTTTTGAGTTTAGGTTGAATGTACTCTTCTTTAATAATTCATGGCTGAAAGGGTGAATACTGTAATAATATAAATGAAAATCTTCATACCTGTAGTAAAACAGTGACAGGGACTGCACAGTAATACTGCTCATAATCATAATACATTTCAGATCATATGTTTTTACTAAAGATAATATTAAGCTGCTTTTCATCAGTGTCTCAAACAGCACAACCTGAGAAAATATGACTGTCCTGGAACTGACTCAAAGCCCCACTGCAGGACCACTCTAGGTCACTGCCATTTATTTCTAGCGAGGGTAAGCAACACTTTAAAATCTATTCAAAGGGCAAGAGCAGGAGTGCAGGGTTTTACAATGCTCCGGAGACTTCCCCTGTCAGAAATCCAATGCCCTGGAAACAAAACTTATGATCTTAAGCAACAGACAGTGTGATGGGAAAAAGGAACCTCAACATCTCCTGTCATGAAAAAATACAGTGACTCACTAAACTTGCATGTGAGTTTAGATCATTTTTAGTGTCGGTGGTAAGAAATACAGCACGTCCAGATGAGACAGGCTTTTCCTGTGGAGTTCCACTTCAAATACTATCTCACTGACTCATCTTGCTACTATCTTAATTAGCTCTGTGTGAGGAAAAGGCCATGCTTACTCAGTTTCCTGTCCACTCTTTAATGGCTCGAATGTTGCAACATCAGGAGACTGGACTTGTCGCCTGCCAACTTTGTCAGACCCTCTTGCAGGAAAGATATTGTCACGCAGCTGCTGACTCAGAGGGTCATTGTCCAACAGTTTGAAGCACTGATTGGAGATAAACATAACGCTGCACGACAACGTTTCTTTAAATGTTTGTTCAAGGATAATCATAATACATTATGATTATTTTTTCTATGCAAAACTGGAAAGAGAGCTGAGCGATTCAGCCAACAGTGTGGCCAAGATAAACATTTCAGATTAGCCAGTGATGAAAATTATCACAAAAAATATAAAGTCATCATGCATTTCAGGTTGAACAATGTTCTTTTGGTCCCAAGGGAAAATTAAAAAAAAAAAAATTAAAAATAAAAACAAATTTGTAGTTTTAAATTCATACTAAGCGATGCAAAGGGACAAAAAAAACAACTCAATACAAAAAGATTAAAGAGAAAAGGGTGTGAAACATGGAAAAATGTCAAAACAGAAAGACAGAGTATCATATAAACAGTAAAAGATTCAAAAAGGAGAAATAAATGATGCAACAATAAAACATAAAAGTAAAATGCAACAAAAAGACAAAATTGATGTGCAACTCAAATTCCAAAAACTTGAAAAGTTGGGATGTTGTGTAAAACGTAAATAAAAACAGAATGTAAAGATTTGCAAATGTCATAAACCAAACAGTGTCTCCGTTTCCACATATCAGATGTTGAAACTGAGATATTGTACCATTTCATGTAAAATATTAGTTCATTTTCAATTTGGTGGCAGCAACTCATCTTGAAAAAGTTGGAACAGGGGCAACAAAATGCTTGAAAAGTAAATATAACAAAATCAAAAACAACTGGAGGAGCATGTGACAACAGGTGAGTAACATGACTGGGTATAAAAGGAGCATTTTAGAGAGACTGATGGGCAGACGTTCACCAATCTGTGATAAACTATGTCTAAATATTGTGGAACAATTTCAGAAAAATGTTTCTCAACGTAAAATTGTGGTGTTTCTGACAAATAGGACAGGTAGTCTGAAACATTTATGAAACACTGTGTTTGAATCAGGAGAAAGTACAGTGGTATCTTTTAACGGATTAAATTCGTTATCCGAGATACCGCTGTATCTTTATGTAGACAAAAGACAAATGTTAATACCAACCATTATAATAACCATTAATACAAACCATCTTAAGCCAAAGTAAAAAATATATCTATAAGTCTTATTTATTTATATCGTCCAGCTCTGACGAGGAATATTTAGGCATTCCAGTGTTACATTATGTTTCACATTATTTTTCTCAGTTGCAGCTCATTAAAACTGCACCGTTAATGACAGGAGGCAGAAATGATGATATCCTTTTGCATTTCATCTACTTCTCTGTCGTTGAGGAAGTAATTCAGTTTAATTAGGATGAATTCGGTACACAATCCAACTGCTCAATCAGTCACTCAGACTGGCAGAAAAAATGGCAGGATGCAGTTTTGTTTGGCATTGAAGTTGTTTTTGCACGGGACCGTGTCTATTGTCCTATCTCTGGCTGACAGCAGTGACTTATGAGAGCTGTCAGTCAAACACAAAAAAAAACTTGATCTCACTCAGCAATCTGTCTGTAAGGACGAAAAATAGAGATGATGACGCGCCATTGTTCTGCTGCTAAGACAAATAGCTCCGCAACGTCCCAACTTTTGTCTATTTGTCCCAATCTGTCTGCCAGCAACTGTCATTGTATTTTTAGATGTGGCAGCCTTTTTGTGACAGTCATTTAAAGCACGAGTTTGGTTCCAGAGACTTGATTTATTATTTAACTCTAGACTCATAAAGGTGCAGGAGAACGTAATGAGTACTCCCATAAGGAGCCACATATTTCATGAGCAGATTTTCCAAAATGTGGCCCAAACATTAACCCACTTGATTTACTTCCACTTTGTTTGGCATTTCACACATTTCCTTCATCTCCTCAGTACAACATTCACCAATGACACGAGAGTGATAAATTCACACTGAAGCCCACATATTTTCATAACCTGCTCTTTCTAATCGAGGTTATTCACAGATGTCACTTTCCCATCAGAATACACCCCCTCAGTCAGACTGAGTGGACAACATGCCATCATGTTGTCCACTCGTCACTGTGAAACTGTAGGGAAGACAATCAGTGTTATTTTTATTTATTTATTTTTTTTTTAAGAGAGCATGGAACGATGAACAGTATCACTGCTGTTTGTTTTGTTTGCCTTATAAGATCTGCTACTGTAATAAAACTTATTAGTCACTTGGATTTATCTGGGAAGCAGATCTTGTTACTTTGTCACCAACAACGGGGTGTGATCTGATGACATCACACAGTTGATCAACTGTATGTAGATTAGCATATTATTCATATTTGTCTGTTTTTAGCCATGAGGAGTTTGTTTCTTCTTGATGCAATCGTATACTGTATATCCACACACATTTTTATAAACTGACATATGAGGTTTGTCTGTTGAATAATGAGACTGTGCATATGAGGATAAAACTACAGTGGTGCCCTGGCTAACAAATTCTGTTCCGGCGTCACGTTTTTGGGCGAATAATTCATTAGCCAGAGCGAGTTTTTCCATAGGAATACATGTAAAAGCAATTAATCTGTTCTGGACCCACAACAACTCCCATATGAAGTATGTATTACCCACCCGTATGTGCACATTTATTGATTTATAAAGACACTTACTGGAGGAGGATGAGACAGCAACAGCCATTTTTCTTAGGTGACATGATGAAAAACACGTAATGAAGCAGTATTGTTAGGTGACAAAAGGCAAATATACAGTGCGGACTTCACGTTGATGTTTAACTTGGCCAAGATAGATCCAGAAGCTAAGTCTTTCATGTTACAAAAAATTAATAACCTGAATTTCTCAAGTCATAACCTGAATCTTTTCCCATAATGTGAAATTTGTGACCTGAGTCATTTCGTTAGCCAGGACACACTTTTGCCAATGGTTTTATTCGTTACCTGAAATTTTCGTTAGTAGAAGCGTTCGTTACCCGGGCCACCACTGTATGTGGTTTGTTATATATTAAAGGTTGGGTATTCACACACAGCGGCTGTAAGTTTCCAGTGAACGACGTCTGGTTCACTGCTAGCTACTGATTAAAGTGCACGTTTTTACTGAGGTGTCGAGAAATGATTAGCTTAACAGTTGAGAAACACATTTTACCGTATTTTCCTGATTGAAAGTATGTTAGTCGCACGAGCCAAAAAATGCATAATGAAGAAGAAAAAGCGTGTATGTGTCACTCTGCAGAACAAGTCACGTCTGTTCGGACCCCGGCGTGCGGCCGCGGGTGCGCGCCCGAACCGTGCTGCGGCTGTCGAATTTATTCAAAATATAAGTCGCTCCCCTCGCCAGACTATGCAAAAAACCACGACTTTTAATCCGGAAAATACGGTACTTGAAATTTTCAGTGAATTTGGATGAAACGGCAGTTGACATTTTACATTCATTAACTGAGTTTTATGAGGAACACTGCAGGTCACACACACGTTTGAATGTCTGAAAACAAATTGAACAATTGTTCAAAATGATCAATGACTCAGCATAAGAATCATATCTCCGGCGATACAGAGACAGTTCAGCTCACAGTGCGCACTCATTAAAGCATTTTCTGGCCCAAAAACAAATCACAGTGCTGCAACACCCTCCCTATTCACCTGATCTAGCACCGTGTGACATTTTTCCTAAATCTGTGTCAAAGAACAGATTTTGTGTATGTGTCAGAAGTTAAAAAACAACGGCAGACAGTTGTCTGAAGACCTACTTTGATCAGTACCCTGCTTTGATCAGTGGAAGACCCAGCGGTGTGGTGATGCAGAAGGGGGGAGATTGAAGGAGAAAGACACTGAAAAATGTTCCATGTTCGGTAATATTCTATTACAGCATTAGTCTAATTTTTTTTAGTCACTATTTCTCCTTTGTGAATAATTTGCACACACTTGTCCAACTTCATGATGTCATCACTTGGTGTCCCCTGTTGGTGGAAAAAGTGAAGCATCAGTTTTTTTTCCTATAAATCCTAGTGACTGAGCAGTTTTATTATAATGCTATATCTTGCATAACATAGAAATAATATAAACCACAGTAACATTATTCATGTCCACTTTAAATTAAAGGAACCTGGACCTGAACTGGGTTTTCTCACATATAAATTATTTGACCCAGGGCATCTATGGCACCTTTAAAATGTTCTAAAATCAATTTTACAAAAGTAAGGCCATAAATGCCCCAGACATTTGATCTAAAATGCAGATTTTTGACATTTAAATCTACAAGTGCACTTAATGTTTGTCTCTTTTCCTCTTTATCTGTTGGCAAATGTAGAATAGTTTATTTTGTAGCTCAATTTTGCTTAGTTTTTGTGAAATTTTTGAGTTGCTTTGGGTATTTTTGCTCCTTTAGTTGATTATTTTTGTTTATCTTTGACTGAAGTTATTTCAGTTGGTTCTGTTTATTTTCTTTTCTGGCTTCATTTTTGGCAATTGTGTTTTGTTCTTTTTTCATTTTGATTGCCCCTTTCTGGATTATTCACCTCAAGGAGCCTTACATTCTGTTCAAGTACCCTTTGTCCATAGAGCTTTGGTTCAAGAATACACAGCATGTTTTTCAGGAGTACACTCCTGATCAAAATTTTAAGACCAGCTGAAAAATTGCAAGAATGTACATTTTGCACTGTTGGATCTTGAGAAGGTTCTAAGTGGTGCTTCAAAATGCAAATGGGAGAAATGGGAGTGCAGGGATGTGGGACTGCAGTTGGCACCGGTGACGAGCTTAATTTGGGCCGAGGATCGTCCCGTGTCTTGACGGACAGCCAATTGAGTCCTCTGGCTCAGGGCCGGTGAAATTTTTTTGGGTCTACCACTTGACTGTTTTTTCCCCCACAACCCTCAGGATCTTTTCAGAAGTTTAAAATGACTGTCTGACTGCATCCGACCTCAGCAGCATGTCACGCTGTGAGAGGCCTTGCTGATGTAGCTCAACAATCCGACTACGTTCAAAGAGAGAAAGCTTTTCTGCCTTTGCCATCAGGAGGTCATGACAGTGTGGACCTGACAGAAAATGACACTGAATCCACATTTTTGTGAAGATTTTGGCTCTTAAAGGCTGTGGTCTTAAACTTTTGATCAGCTGATGAACAGCCTATTTCAGTTTAATGGTTGTTTGCAATAAATTGCTTCCTCAAATTTTCTTGTCTCAGTCCCATTTCTTCTTTTTGCATTTTGAAGCACTACTTAGAATCTTCTTAAGATCCAACAGTGCAAAATGTACATTCTAGAAATTTTTCAGCTGGTCTTAAAATTTTGATCAGGAGTCTAATCATGCATTCAACACGTAGCTCTCATATGAAGCCTTTGTTCTGTCCTATTACACCTACGTATGTACAATGTCCTGCTTATCATCCTGAAGGTCCATTCATTTGATGCTGCTCCACGCGCTGTCCTTCCGGTCACTGGCCATTCACTTTACTGTCCGTTCTAAAGTGGCAGACCTGCTTTTGTTGTTGCATGCACCTTGTTTGGTTGAATCCTCTATTCTCTGGTGTGAAGCTCAGAAAAACTGACATGTTGCAAAAAAAAAAAAAAAAGCTGTTTCAGTGCATAATGTTTCTGTGAAAGTACTCATGACATTTTGAAAAGAAAATGTCTCCCAGTGTGAGACCTGTAGATGTGTTTTTGTTTTCGCCCTGCTATTCAGTCTTTGTGCCATTCAATGTCTGTGCTCTGGCCATTTTGTGAGTACTGTATGTCCCCATTTACACCTGGTATTAAAAATGTGATTAGTATGTGGATACATTATCATGATAGAAGATGAAAGGACATATACAGTATACCTGGCCTTATAAATATCTTCTTGTCATCCTGGAGTTATCTGGATGTCAACTTCAGAGCTGAACCTACAGTACATGTGATTAATTTGACAAAAGTAATATCATCGTACAGGTTGTGTTTACACTTACCAAAGATCTGGACACAGTGGTTCCATTTACACCTGGCATTAAATTGTGATCTCTGTCAGAATAAGGTATCTGTATACAGATCACATTTATGTTTATGCCTGGTAATATAAATTAGGGATAGGTCCGAATTTTTGAATATTCAAATAGTCAAAAAATGATTAAAAATTGATCAGTCAATACGATTTTTGCATCAATCTAAAAATAAACATTGACTCTTGTTTTTACCGCCGTTTGGTAGTAACATGGCAGAGGTCAACAGCATACCTCAAACGTGCCATTTCACAACAAAACAAGAGTAACGAGTCCACCAGGTAAAGGTGTGGTGTTGTCGGACGTACGTACAGTGAGATAGGATGACACTGCTGGAACCAACAAAGTGTGATAAAGTAAACGTCCAAAAGTAGTGTGAGAAAAGCTTTCAGAAATGAATGAAGGACAGTGAAGTACAGTGTGACTCCTTCAGGTGAAGTTGGCTCATTATAAATGTACCTCAGCCGTGCACGACGGAGCAGCCAGAGCTAAAGCCACAGCCTTCAGTCAAGTTATGCCACAAAAGAGTAAGATCAGGATTTGAAGCTGCTTGCTGTTGCGCTCAGATTGCACTCAAAATTTTTGATGTTTTATTCTGACGGCTCATTCTGCTCCTAGTGTGATGGGGGGGTATCAAGTCTCAACATTACTACTATGTTCCAACTACATTCAAGCTGCACTCCAAAGCTAATACACCGGAAATCACCAAGAATAATTCTAGGTGAGTTAGAAGCATTCTAAGTATCCCAAAGGCATTCTGACAAATTCCTGAATATAGTGCGATTTTCTTCAGTCCGGTTGGTTTTGCTTGATTCCTTCTAGTTCTGTATAAGGGTGATGGGAGCTTTAAAAGTGCATGTAAATAGTATGTTAGCTTCTGCACACGCGCTAGACCTCTGCACCAAATCCTAACTGTTGAGTAGCACGTACAGTACAAAGGTAAACAGAGTGGTCGCGGTGTTCTTGTACTATAACATCAGGTATTACCTGTTTGCCAGCGTTGTTCACTGTCATGTCGGTTTACCTCAGGGTTGCTAGCTCGCTATTGACTATTGTTGTGGTCTGTGATGTCATAGGTCAACCAGATATGGCCCAATACTAACAACTTGAAAGAGTTCATATCACCGCCTGTAGTAATGGAGGCGACGTGATTGCAACAATAAATCGATTTTATAGATAACATTTTAATACAAGAGTTAAATGAGGTCAGTGTGAGCCAGGCTACGTCCAAATGTATTCAGGAAGGTTTGATCACAATGTGTGTACACCTTTCATTAAATATGGGTTATTTGCAATCTGGATAACTGACCAATTTTTAGACGTGTTGTGTTGTCTGACTGTGTTACCAAGTTTATAATAACCATACACATGCAAAAAAATGATTAAACCTTATGCTTAAATCAGTATGAGGGTAAAAGTTCCAAATATCCACTTTTGGTTTATTGTTTTTGAAGGATTGTAAGTAAAATTACTGAAAGTGTGTGTAGAACTTAATGGTTTCAACTTGTAAAAATCCTTATTTAGAATTTAAATCTACAAGTGCACATAATGTTTGTCTCGTTTACTCTTTATTTGTTGGCAAATGTAGAATAGTTTATTTTGTAGCTCAATTTTGCTCAGTTTGTGTGAAATTTTTGAGTTGCTTTGGGTATTTTTGCTCCTTTCGTTGATTATTTTTGTTCATCTTTGACTGAAGTTATTTTAGTTGGTTCTGTTTATTTTCTTTTCTGGCTCATTTTTGGCAATGGTGTTTTGTTCTTTTTTCATTTTGATTGCCCCTTTCTGGATTATTCACCTCAAGGAGCCTTACATTCTGTTCAAGTACCCTTTGTCCATAGAGCTTTGGTTCAAGAATACACAACATATTTGTCAGAAATAGTAATGCATTCAGCATGTAGCTCTCATATGCATGACATCCATTCCTGTGACAAGAAGTAGAACAAACAATGCTGACATGAGCTCACCTGGTCTATCAGAAAAAGTCAGCACCTGGATTTAACTAAGCAAAATGGGTAAGAGCCTCCCGCTGGATAATTATTGCATGGGTGAGTATGTTTCAGCTGGAAACAAGTTGTTTAACCCTAACTGATGTGGTGAGTAGCTTCTCATTTCTTAAACATTTCTTAAACAACCATGTTGAAAGACACATCCTGTAGTTGTGGAAAAGATGTTACTCTGGTTCGGAAGGGTCAAATTATTGGCATGCATCAAGAAAAGATCACTGAAACTACTCAAATTGAGTTAAGAACTGTCCAACGTATTATTAAAACTGGAGGGATAGTGGGGAACCATCATGTTCGAGGAAGAAATGTGGTCAGAAAAAAATCTTGAATGATGGCGATCACTTAAATGTTTGGTGAAATCAAATCATAAAAAACAACAGTAGAACTCAGGGCTATGTTTAACAGTGAAAGTAAGAGCATTTCCACACACAGTGAGACGGAAACTAAACAGCTGTGTAGCCTTAAGAAAAACAGTTATCAGACTCTGGAGCAATGGAAGAAGGTCATGTGGTCTGACCAATCCAGATTTTCCCTGTTCCAGAGTCATGGGGCAACAGGGTAAGAAGAGGGGCGGATGAAGTGATGTACCCATCATGCCTAGTGCCTACTGTACAAGCCTGTGGGGGCAGTGCTATGATGTGGGGTTGGTGCAGTTGGTCAGGTCTAAGTTCAGAAATGTTATGTGTCCAAAGAATGAGGTCATCTGACGACCTGAATATACTGAATGACCAGGTTATTCCATCAATGGATTTTTTTCTTCCCTGATTGCACGGACATGTTCCAAGATGACAACGCCAGGATTTACCAGGCTCAAATTGTGAGAGTGGTTCAGGAAGCATGAGACATCATTTTCACACATGGATTGGTCTCCACAGAGTCCACACCTTAACCCCATCGAGAATCTTTGGCTGGAGGAGACTTTGTGCAGTGGTCCAACTCTCCCATCATCAATAAAACATCTTGGCAAAAAATGAATGCAACTCTGAACGGAAATAAATGCTGTGACATTGTAGAAGCTCATCAAAATGATGCCACAGTGAATGTGTGCCACAATCAAAGCTAAAGGCGGTCCAACAAAATATTAGTGTGACTTTTTTTTTGGTCAGGCAGTGTATAATTTTGATATTTGATGTTGGTGTTGTGTTTGGTGTGTGTCAATATGACTTATACACGCTTGCAGCGAAGCCTCTGATGTTTAATTTGATGTGCACTATAATATAACTAGATTTTTACGTGATTAGTGCAGCTTTTTGTTGCCCAGAATCTGCCAGTGTGGGGACTGTAGGGTTTTAAGAGGTTATTAAGAATGAAAGAAGGTAAAACGATGCGAAATATGGAACAAGACAAAAAGATTCAAGAAGGCGAAAATGACTCCAAAAAATTAAAAAAGTCATGAAAACATACAAAAGGAATAAAATGACTCGCAATCCAGTAAGATGAAATCATAATAAAAGATGAAGAATCTGTGTACTGCCTAAATTTATGTTCTATAATGACACAATAAATCTTGAAATAAATCAAAATAAATAAAATGATTACCCTATGAGCCCTTACTCAGTATCATTTACACATTTATAAAGTGGATTATCTGACAATGAACACAGAAAAGCCAAAAAGACAAAACAGTGTGAAAAACTTATGCTGCAAGAAGAGACTTGTATGTGTGTTTGTAGCGTTGCTGCAATCCAGTCAGCAAATATAGTTTTCCTTGCAAATATACGACTGAACCAAGAGCCCTGCAAATGACAGGAGCTGACCTTGTCTTTTTCCTTCCTCCTCTGAACTGTCCTCATCTGAAGCCTGTGACATAGGAGGGTTCTTCTGAAAATTAATTAATAGCTTTCATTGTCATCCCAGGCTTGAAGTAAGAGTACTTATGAACCAGACGCAGGTGGATGACCCCCTCCTGGGTTATGAAGACGAGAGCCTCCCGTCGGCTCTGTCTTATAAACACACACATATATGCAAAAGTGGGTACTACTCAAGTACGTTTACTCCTTCACATGTGCTTCAGAGAGAAGAATACTTTCTCTTCTTACGCTTACATTTGGAATACTTCACAGTTTCATTTGGGCCACAACTTAATGAGCAGGAGTAAAAAAGCCTTGAAGGTGTAAAAATGTACAAAATAGTCCATTAAATTTAAAAATGATCTGGATTGTCAAGTAAAATATCAAAACAATGAAATGAAACAACAAAATGAGCAAAAACGTACCAGAATAATCATAAAAATAAATGAAAAGACAAAAAAAATTGACAAAATAATTAAAATAATCACTGAAACTGAAGAAAATATTCAAGTACATGGAAAATTAGGGTACATAATAAGCACAAATGACCAAAAAAGAATAATGCAGTAAATGAAGAAAAATAAGCAAGGAGGTCAAAAGGTCCTCAAAAAAGCAACAAAATGAGCAAGAATGGAGCATCAAGTAAGATAATAAAAAATGAACAAAATATGCAAGAAAATGAGTAAGAGGACAAACTCAGTAAAAAATATTACTTAAAAAACAAAACAATCATGTAACTTAAAAAATGAACAAAAATCAGTGGATGAGGCTGTAAAAAATTTCACATTATGATGTTACTCCCTCCTTTTTACGAGATACTCCTTTAGTCTTACTCGAGTACTTACAGTACAGGCCAAAAGTTTGGACAAACCTTCTTATTCAATGTGTTTCCTTTATTTTCATGACTATTTGCATTGTAAATTCTCACTGAAGGCATCAAAACTATGAATGAACACATATGGAATTATGTACTTCACAAAAAAGTGTGAAATAACTC
>JAQQAE010015520.1:0-12024 GCA_029823295.1 Pseudamia nigra
TTCTTGACAAAAAATTACAATTTTATATCTTTATGTTTGAAGCCTGAAATGTGGCGAAAGGTTGAAAAGTTCAAGGGTGCCTTGAATACTTTCACAAGGCACTGTATATGTTGTCATTCAAAGCCTTTATGTTTGTATGATGTATTGATTTGTTTTTTATGGTGATAATAACATTTTTGGTTGAGCCAGCCCCTAGCTACCTGCGCTCAGTTCAGACTCCAGTCAGGTTGTAACAGATTTCGTACAACAGTCTGTGCCAACTAGGAACTGGATTCTTGAGCTCAGACAAAACTGTTCTGAGACCCTGTGACGTTTTAGTGTGAGCGCTTTGCCAATTTGAAATGACTTAAAGGCTTGAGGCATTGCTTTGAGAAGCAAAAACAGATCAATAGAGGTGATCCCAGTGAAATCCGGCTTTGAAATCCACAACTTGAGCCTGGAAATGCACCCATCAATCTCCGTGTGACATCTACAGAAGTTTTTTCCCCCTTTTTTTAATCTTGCATCTTTGCGGCTACCCGCTGACCCTTCCGGTTTCCTGTTGTGACTCACAAACCAGAAGGCAGTGTGTCATCTTCCCGCCAACAATGACAGCGTAGTCTTCAGTGTGATGATTCACTCTCAGTACTTCAACTCCTTGAGATCCAGCAGTATAGGCAGCTCATTGTCTTTACCATTGACATTTGCATTTAAATTGACTTCATGCCGCTGTGATTTATTTCTTGAGAGCGCGACAGAGTTGTGTCGACGGCTTTGCCTCTAATTCTCTTGCATCTGCCACGTGGATGATAAAGAATGGAGACTTATTATTCAGGGAAATCATATTCTAACTTTGTTTTATAACCTACTGTAGCCAAACACCAACCGAGGGGTGCTTGTATCGCACATTTTCCCCGAACTGCAGATTAAATTCTAGTCAGTCAGGCGTGATGTCTTTTCTTCCAAAGTAATTCAAATTGGAGAGAAAGTTAAATGGTGTTACTCTGAATAAAGTCGTTTTTGAACATTTTTTCTTGTTTCGAGAGCTGAAGTAAAGAGAACTGTGTCACTACCTGGTTAGACTTTAAACTTTCTTTAGAAAATACATGTGGTGTTTCCTTCAGACTCAAACACACGACTCTGTGTAACATGACTTTATGTTTTTACTATGTCAGCGGAAAAGATCATAAACATTGAACTTAAGCACTAAATCAACAAAGTAATGAAAAAACAACGACAAAAATAACCAAGAAAGTGACAGAAATGAAATAAATAATCAAGAAAATAAAACAAATATTGATAAAGAAATCAAGAGAAATCTAAAAACATAAAAACATAATTATATGAAATAAACAAGACAATGCACAGCATAACAAAATATTTAGGTATGATTCAAGACAGAGAATAGTCATAAATATGAATGATTTACAAAAAATGAAAATTGAAAATGAAAATAAATGTCTAAATTAACCAGGAAAACTATAAAAACTATGTAAACTATAAAAGACAATTACAAAATAACCACAAAATAAACAAAATTATGAAAAAATGAACTAATTGATCAAGAAAATTACAGAAATTAATCAGGAAAACTAAGAAAATGGCCTAAAACAGTCAAGAAAACTACACAACATGAACAAAGTAAACAAGAACGCTATAAAAAAAAACAAAATCGCCACAATTCAAAAGTCAACTATTGAACAAATTCATCAAGAAAACTATGAATTCATTGATAAAATTATCAATAATATGAACAAAATATCAAAAGTAAAGAGAAAATGAGGGAAAAAATGATGAAAATGGTAAAAAATGAACAAAATAATAAACCAAAGTAACAAAAAATAATAAACAAATGGACACGCACGATAACAGAGGCTCTAAAACACATTTCAGAAACAGCAGCTTGAAACTCTTAATAGTTAATCCATTGTTTAATTTATTTCATGCTCTGTGATGCTTAATATAATGATGCTGACCATCACTTTGCGCTTCTTTTGTGAAGTACAGCTTCAGACCATTCCTCAATCCAGAATCATTTTTGGCGTTTCTTTGGAAAAAAAAAACTTGACACTTAATATGACACTTTTGACACCACCGTCCATTGAGTTGTAACGCAGTCTGACAAGCGTTCACCCATATTTTTGCATTCTCGTCAGCAGTGAAATGGGCTCCAGTATCCGGCGTCTCTAAAGAAGGAATAACACCTGTTTAGTGTACGTTTCCACTTCACAATCTCGAGCACTTTCAAGTCACGGTGATGTCATGTGTGTGATGTATCCGCCTCGCAAAAATAGCCGAACAAGAGACGCACCGCGGGGGTCATGATAATGTATGAGGCCGTGGCGCTCACGAGATGACAGTTTGACACACACGTCACCTCACAAAACAAGCATAATTGACACCATTAGCCCTGAGGTCTGTCACTTTTCTGACAGCTGATGAGTAGCTGCAGATAACAAATTCATACCTGCTGTTTTTAACCCATTTTACACCCCAGTTATCCTTTTCTTAGCTGCTACTTGTCCCAGCTGAGCCACGGTTTACACCCAGTGCCATGCATTTGTGATTTTTTTTTTTTCCTTTTTAGACTAGAAAGCAGTTAAAGCGCCAGCCAACATGCCTCATGAAAGTCTTATGTCTGATTCCCCCAGGGTGCATATTGTTGTCTTCTTGTCGAACTGGTGCTGTATAGGCCCCTTGGCTCTGCGGTTTGGTATAACTCACCTGCTGTTGAAACATTTGGATCATATCCCTGAGCAGTCCCTGGTTCCCCATTTTTGCAGCCAAAGCAAAGTTGCAGATGGCTTTGTTCTCTCCTAGCGTGGAAGAGGTGCGCAGAGTTGGAAGGTTACAGGAAGGTCTTTCTTTCTTGTTCCATGTCGGATGTCATTACTGACACACGGAGGCCTCTTTCAGACTCGAGCCCCCTTTTTTTTTTCTTTACCACCTGCAGAGTGATGGGATTTTAGCCGGGGTCGAAAGTGTGCCAGAAAGACTGCTATTAACCCTGCGTATTGTGTCTTTCTATGAAGTGCAAGCCACTGGCAGGCTCTTCCACTGTTCATAATGAAGCGCGCCGCATTCCCCCCAGTCATCAAAGAACTTCTCATGCAGATTTTGCACCAGGGGACAGTGTTTTCTTTATACAACTCTTATTTCTCAACCCTGTTTAGACAAGCACTTCTTCTCTTTGAGATCGGTTTCATCTGTTTAAGTCATGACGTAAACAGCGTTCCCTCCTCTAATTCCCAACATGGTCCAAGTGTGAGGAACTATTCAAACAGAAGGGAAAAAAAACACTGAATTTACTCCATGGTGTGTGGGAGGGTGTCTTAACCTCGCACTGACACAGATTCCCAGTTTGAAAGACAGAGGTACATTTGCATCACAGCAAAGAAAGGAGTGTTTTGTAGCAGTATGTGTGCAGTTTGCAGGCTCCATTGTAAATTCTTAAGCAGAAATGTCATGCAATATTTAATATGCGTTTGTGAACAGTTGTTGGGAATGATGGCTGGAAATTTTTCAAAACCAGTACTGATACGTCGGCTGCAATACCAACTCCCAAACTTTTTTGCTGTGAGTTTCCCATTTTAACAAAAAGAAAACTACACTAGTCATTACTCTACGATTCTTTAGTTTTATTTTTCAACTTGTTTGCATTTTTCCGTTCTCAAAACAGTTTAGAGCATAAAAGATATGCCTTTTTATTAAAGTGCTCATGGCAACAGAAAACATGGAAAAGTAACTTGAAAACTCCAAATGCAGCAAATCCAGTCATTTCAGGAAGAGGGCTCCCAAAGCTGATCTCGAGGTACCCAAAATTAAAGTTAGATCACTGCAAATGAGCATGCTGTGGGACCTTTAAGCCTCTTAACATAACAAGCACAAGACACTGAAAGGTATTATTAGATCACAGTAACCTTGACATTCCACCTTTGGCCAAAATGAAACTAGTCTGTCTTTGAGTTTAAGTGAGTGTTTGTGCCAAATTGGAAGAACTTCCCTCCACATGACATTGCATTCTGTCAAAAAATGGACAGAAAAGGTACATTTTTCCATCATTCTGTTCATTTCTAAGATATCACATTTAAAATGGAATAAAGGCAGACTGACAGACACTTCTTATAGATAAGTGCCATGGACACATTGAACCCCGTAATGGTTTTGCATGCACTGATGCTGATCTTGTTCCTCTGTAATTTAAATTTACAAGCAACACCAGGCAATACTGTTGACTTAATAATAGTAGTGAAGTTTGATATCCAGCCCCACTGGGAACTGAAACTCCATTAGAAACCATGAACATCATCATAACTGTGTGAAAAATGGACTGTGGCAAATGGTCCAAAGCTTGGCTCCACTTTAGAAAAGAACAATGAAAACAAGACACTTTGCAGTGCATGTGGGGAGCCAATTACCTGGAAGTAATATGGGTGTTTTGACAGTTAAAATTAAGTGAGGTGTTAATTTGTTGATAGAGGGGACAGTGCGTGAGGTACAGGAGCAGTAGAGCGAGGGGAGATTTTCAACCAGTTAATCAATCATGGATGATCTTGTTATGGACTGATTAAAAAATAGAGCTAAAATGGGCTTTGAAAGATAATTTTGCAGCTGCTAGCTACCCACCCAAGAAAACTCTTCATGTGAGATATACTGTCCTTCATCATCAGTAAAACGTAGAACAAGATCACAAGAACACTGAACTGGCCTCCAAAACAGCTAGGAGTTTATTAAACTGATGCACGAATACACACTAGAGGTCAAACACCCCAGTTTTTCCAATTTTTGTACTGAAATTCAAGCAGTTCAAGTCCAATTAATAGTTTGAAATGGTAGAAAGGCAAGTGCTTAACTGCCAGAGCTTAAAAAAAAAAACCTAAGGCTACCTGAAACTGAAAAATAATGTACATTTCAGAATGATAGAAAAAGGCCTTGTCAGAGGACCGTGAACATCTCAAGCCCACTGAATAACAACAGCGCAGTACCTAATCACACCTCTCCCCATTAATGGTGCATTAATGGTGGAGAAGGAAACTTGGAACTATACAAAAATTAATTTTCAACCACTCGTATTCTTATCACACTTCAAAAGACCTTTGAAGTTCAGATATCCAAAGCATGATACTGGACTATTAATGTGCATGTACGGTATGTAGTAACTAATAGAGGCTGCGGTTGGAGCTGTGATGGCAGTTTTCGACCACAGATGGTTAAAACAGCTGTCAGTGAAAGAATTAGAACCAAATGAAGATAAACCAATCTCTGAAACCCTTTTCGTTTCTATATGCCGACTCCTGCAGAGATGAAAAAACATGCGGTGTCAGTAGTGCTTCTTTATATGGCGACAGTCTGTGCAGTGATTCATACTGTGTGCCATGGGGGAGGACAGTGTTAGTGCATATTACCAGTGGAGTCACGTCTGTCCAGCTCTTTTCTGTGATTTGTGAAATGGGGGCCAGTGCTGATGAAGCCAGCCATAAACGCAGCTCAAAGTGGGGGATTCTATACCTGAAAGAAGCCCACACTGGCTCTAGCAGCGACCAGAAGTGGTGAAAATGGTATCAAAATGATTTCTCCCCCTCCACAGCGGCTGATTTATACAACTACGTGTTTCCACTTTTCTGCTGCTGTGTTAAAGCAAGAGGCAGTGGGAGGTGGGGTCATTAAAGCGATGCAGTCCCTTTGCTTCTGTGTCACCGTCAGTAAAAAGCAGCCAGGTTGAAGGCTGTTGGCAGATGGAATCCTCTGTTTTGATTTGCCTAATTTGTAGCTGCTTTTTAAGCTTTTAACAGGAGACTGAGGGTGTAAACAGAAATGAAAAGCATTCACAGAGAAGAGGAACAAAAAATAGTTCAATCAAAGCCCGATATGCATCAAAGACATTTCCTTTTTGTCTTGACCCAGTAAATGCGTAAAGATGACTATCTTCAGACAAGAATGTTGGCCAGTGGTGCCAGATGTACTTTTATGATAATTATCCAATTTGTACCGTAATTGGGTCCTCTGTGTAATGTACAGTCAGAAAGGGGCAATGAATGATAGTGGGATGAAGTGTCACCTTGGGACACTTAACTCAAGATGTTTTTAAATTGAACCAAATTCTCTGTTGCAGTGTAGTTGTGGCTGGACGATTCAGTCAAAAATGTTATCCTGATAAAAACGGATCTATCTATCTATCTATGAAGAGCGAGAGAAGAATCATTTTTTAAGGTTGACCTTTCATTTTTGATCTTAAATGAATTGGAAGAACTAGATTATTAGATGTGGCATTAAAGGCAAAGCATCTCCAATAGTATAGTCTGCTTAAAAGGAAAACAATGTACAAGTACACTGTTTCATAGTATTCACTTCTGACCCCTCAGTAGAAGAAGCAGTAAGTCCAGGTCACCATGTTTTTGTCTGCATTAGTTTATTTATCTGTTTGTTTGCTCACAACACAACTTGAAAAGTTATGAACGGATTTGGATAAAATTTTCAGGATAGGTTAGAAATGGCACAAGGACCAATCGATGAGATTCTGGGAGTGATCTGGATCCAGAAGATTTTATTTTTTTAAAGGATTCTTCACCATTGTAAAATTTATCCTTCAAACGCCACAAATAACACTTTCCAAAATTCCAGATGTAGTGCAGGTTTTGAGGACAAATAAATACTGAAACGTAGCAATTAAAGCTGTAGACATGCAACTGACACCAAATTGTAGCAGAATTTCTGCTCATTCATTAATGCGCCCATGGATTTGATCCTCAACATTTCAGAGCTAGATCCAGACAAAAACCACCATTATATAAGTATTATTTTTTGTGAGCCACCTATTGAAGTAATAATGATATGTATGTGGTTCCAATTGCTAATTTTAGGTTTTTGTGGTCAAAAAAATCTAATGAGGGTCAAATAAATTTAGCTATAGATGCAATAACATTATGGGGGAAATGAACATAAAGTAGATTCAAATGACATTGGTAGGTTTTCACTATGAATAGAAACTGAGCTGCCTTGGGGGAGGTCTGCACTCTCTCAGTGCTTTCTAGCTTTACTCTAATTGTTTCCAACATTAGCATAGTGAAGTATGGTCCTCTGTTAATATTAGTGTATCTTACCATCTGACCATTTTTCTCCAGCCAGTCATAGTTATTGTGATAATGACTGAAAAGAACACAAAGAGAAAAGAAAAAACTTGAATCCACTCCATAAATCAAGAATTTGAGATACTTTGTCTCAAATACTTATGATAAGTACTAAATTTATCCAGTTCAACTCTGTTGGTTGCGACTTGTGTGCCATAATTTTCCTGCAAACGCAGTCATTTTAAGCCTCGGGACAGTATTTTTGCCATTTCCCATCTGGTAACACTGATGTTGGTGAAGTGTCCCCTGCCTGACCAGAGCCTGAAGCTCCGGCGCCATAATGCAGAGCACAGCAAGTCCACGGCCATCATCATTAGAGCTCCACTGCTGTGGACATTAATGGCAGTCCCCATTCTGCTGCCTCGGCACATTCACCAGGCTCATCGGGTGTGAACACATGAATTAATTCAAGAGAGATGGATTCACTGTTCCTGTGTCCTGCTTTAAAGCGGGACACAGGATGTAGCAACCTTTTGTAGCGAAAAACCCACCACGAGTGCATTAGCGGTAATGTCCTCTTTCAGCCACCCCTGAAATCATCAGAGGAAGCTGAATGAGGAGTTCATCCTCGTTCATCTTCATTTAAAGCCTGGAAAAGATGGCGTTGTTTACTCGTTTCATTATTGAGGAGTGGGGGGAGAACAGAGGAAAGGGAAGAACAGTGGTGGCAGTGTTAAACTGGGGGATGGGGCTGGTACAATTAATGTGCTATCCCTGATGGGCTATCCCTGTGCTCGTAATTGTGCCTTAATGTTTCAAAAAGCCAAATAAGCATCTTCAAACACTCAATATTTCAGAAATTTCAAGATGTTTACGATGCCTGGAGATTGGAACGGAATGAAGATTTATTACTTCTGTTTCTCAACAGCGTTAAACGAAGGATTTGAAAATCAATATGGGGTCATGACAAGGCACATTCATCAAGTTTGTTTATTTCTTTAGTCATGGTGGTGCTTTACATGGCCATCTTTTTCCTATTACATGCTAAGGCGGATAAAGTCAAAGCCCCTTGTGTTGCTTTTGTAGTGGCAGTATAGATTTTCAGCCATCCAAATGAACCCTTTCCTAAAGGGCCTGCAGTCCCTTCCCTCTGCTAAAGCACCATCATTCCCTTCTCCAAATGTACACTTTACAAATCAATAAGCCTTCATAGTAATTTAACTCTGTGTACCCCAGAGAGCCTGAGGCACATTCACTGTATATCATAGGTAGAATTAAATCAGTGTGGTTCCTTGTTGTCATTACATTCAAGTGGCTGCTTAACACATTACATGGCTTAAGACTGCATATTTTCCAGGCTTTGTATTTGTCTGTATCTGTATATTTTCAAGTCAACAAATTGCAGTTGTAGTAACATTATTCTTAGATTAACCAGATTTACTTTGCCTTTGCATCAGGTGCTGCGTGATTAATGTTTTGACTTTGGAATTCGAAGCATTTTCCAGCAAATAGGGCATCCCTTATGGTTAGCCTGATTGCTGCGCACTGTCCTACCTGATGCTGATCAATACTCATTTCACAAAATCAATTCCCCATGTGGGGATCCCCACAGCTGCCGTTTGGGTGAAGCCAGACCAAAATTAGACTTATGTGGCCAACGATCAGTGAGTTCTGCTCACTCTACATAAGCTATATTACATTTAATGGAAGCCTAAGACTATATTTGAAAGGGAACATGTCCTAGTCCCTATGTTTAACATCAGGCTGAAATCTACGGTATGTTAGTTCAGACATGTCTTAAATGAAACCCTAACCCTTACACTGCAAAATCAACACTTAGAAGAAAAACTGTTTCTCCCAAAAAGCAACTTGAGAAAGAAACAGTGATTTAAAACTTAATATTCTGAAATAAGCTACTCCAAAATAGGTGTCTGCAGTCAGAGTATATGTCCGAGCAATCACAGTATGTTGTCTGCAGGTTGTTCAGCCCTAGTATAGTGACAAAGACTGGGGATATTATATGAGAAGCAACTCATTCTCATTTACTGCTCTGCCAGCTCATATTCCGAGTGATAACAATCTGTCTTTGTGAACGCCAATATCCGCTACTAACATCAGACCACTGAAACATCAACCCGCCTCAGTTTTTTGAGTTCTAATTACATTACTTTTGATTCCTGACCAGTAAGGGTAATCTAATTAGAATCTTATCCAGATGTACTGCAGCAGCTTGCAAATGGCAAAACCACAGAAACACATAATGAGCTAGTCTGGCACAAGGCTACAGTCTTTTGTCCATGGTAGTTTAATTGTTAAATCTGCTTTCACACTTTGTATCTGATGGTCATTTGAATAAGTTGTCCTTTTTTCCCATTGCCTTGGTTTTTATAAATCCAGTGGAAATGGTTGCCAAGCTACAGATTAAATGTATTGTTACCAGGTGTATGTATCAGAGACAGAATCAAAAGCGTGCTCTAAATGTATGATTATGAAAGAAGAATGGTTTAAAACGTCCTTTATAGCTCTGCTGATTAGTGACCGTATATTGTCTGAAATTCAGTGGCAATTTGTGGTTGTAAAACAAATATCACATGATGCATGCTGTCATCTGCAAATCTTAATGGATTGACACAGTTTACCGTTGCCTGTTTCAGGAGAGTACTGTATCTAGTTCACTGCATTTTGATCAATTCTGTTTTTCAATCACCTCACTGTGGATTAGCAGCCGAGTGCTCAGACACCGCAGACAGCTGGTGATGCTGAATCAAAGCTGCCGACTGAGAGACATGTTGCAGAGATGCATTGTGCCTCCTATTGTTTGTTATTCGAGAAATATGCATTATTTATGATGTAGTCAATCCAAATGTGGCACATAAACTGTTGAAGGTTTTCTGATGAAAGCTAGGGTGCCAGACAGTGAAGAGATTCCCTTGAACTGACCAGAGATCCTGCCGTGACCACAGCATGAGATGGAATTAAGTGTTTGTTAATGGCGTCAACAGCAGGCTCGAATTCTGCCTGGTTTATTACCAGTTCCCGAAAAAGCAACAATGTGGAATATTTTAAGCACTTCTCAGCAAAACGTACATCTTTACATCTGTGAATAAAGAGAGCACTGGAATAAAAATGTAAACTAGAAAATTACAATACATGTCTTTGGGCATGTGGGTGAAGGTGTCCTAGAAAACCCCCTGGATGAAACACATCGACGTGCTTTGTTTGGTGTGCACCACTGTTGGTTGCATAAGAGCAGAGTGTGTGTTTTCTGATGTGTCAAAAATATTCTATTAAGTTCAGTGAATATGATTCAAGGGCAGCACAAGGCTGGAAAAAACTATACTGTACACCACAACAAGCCGTCACAGCACTTAAGCCACCCGCCAACCTAGGAAAAACCCCTCTATAGACTTGCATATAAAAATGATAAAAGATAGTCATTACATGCATCACTAAACAGAAACAAAATGTTTTGTAGGAAAATGTACTGTCAAATGTTCTCTCCATGCTGTCCCAGCTTCACTTTGTCCAAAACAGAGCAATTCTAAAACTTCCCTTTAATAGAGTCTTTCAGGGAGGCACAGGAAGAGGAACAAATGCCTCTATTCAGTAGCGTCCAAAATGCTAATGCCTCCGGCTCTTAACACGTTTATAAGGGTTCCCATGTCACGACATGGCATGGTCCACCCTAATGGAGGCTGTGGCTTGAGACTTGCATGAAAAAGCCAGACACATTACAAAACATGAGAAATATGACAACAAAATTGCTCGTTTCCCAGGGAACAGAAGGAACGAATCCTTTATTTTCCTTTTGGACGATACATGCAAGCATGTTATGTCACACTGAACATTGACGTTTATTTCTTTATAATGTCCTTGGCCACTGAAACTGGTCACTGCATAGCAGAGAGTGTGGTCTCTGACATTTAAAATATCTATAAAAAGTTACTGGCTAGTTACGGTAACAGCCCACATGCAATGTAGTCACAGACTTTGTGTTTTTGTTGACGGTAAAATACGAGTCTGATAGCGCAGGTGGCCGAGCTGAAAGCTATTCCAGTTGGTTATATTGAAATCTAGGAACGGTGTGCTCTTATATGTAAATGATGGCAACGCAGGGCCCTGTATTGGCAAAACTTTCTGCAAGCAAATAAATCAAGGGCAGGCAGGGTTCAGTGATTGCTAGGGGAAGTCATTATTTCTTATCGGTGTAAAAGGCACTCTGCAGAGCTAGGCTGCAGCCACCGAGCCCTGTGGGATTGATATTATGTCAGCTTGCATATACAGTAGGTATTTCTCAGATGACATTCTGACCAACCTGTTGGACACATTCAATACTGTATTGACAAGTTCAGATGATTAGTTAACTTCAAACTTTCTCTCAACTCTTAATTCCATCTTCAATATGTTATTTCCTGATGCACAGATTGTAACTGGCTCCAACACACGTGTAGACAAGCCAAACATCAGATTGACTTTATTGAACTGTTCAGGTTGTGGGATTAAGTGTCCTGAGACGACACTAGCAATACTGACATTGATGTTTAGATAGAAAGTGCAGTGCAAACATTAGCTGTCATCAATGCCGCTTTTCTATAACGGTGAAATACTGTGTGGGAGTATTTTCCACAATGGTCTCATATTTGCAGTTTGATGTTCTAAACAAGAGAAACATATTTTCTTGTTTGGATCCCATAGACTGGAGTTGGCAGTTCAATCATATTAATGACCCCCAGTGTACAGTGGTCCCTCGTTTATCGTGGGGGTTACGTTCTAAAAATAACCCGCGATAGACGAAATCCGCAAAGTAGATTCCTGTGGAAAAACTCGTTCCGGCTAATGCATGATTCGCACAACGAACATGACGCCGGAACAGATTAAATTTGTTAGCCGGGGCACCACCGTATTTGTTTTAAGGCTGTAAAACCCCTCACCACACACTTTATGCACTATTCTCACACAGGCATTAACATTTTCTCAC
>JAQQAE010015521.1:0-12024 GCA_029823295.1 Pseudamia nigra
CCGCCCTCACCCCCCCGGCACTGTGAGATCATCCTTTGGCCTGTTTAACTTCTAATCTTGTGTTTCTCTGTAGAAATGATGAGAGGCAGCATGTAGACATGGACGGAGACAAGGTAAGACTACCATGGCTAAAGCTCAAGTTGAAGCTACAGCTGTTCAATAAATCAATAATTTTTGTGATATTTAATAATGTTTTATTGTGATAAACATTTTTCTTTTGTCTCTGTTGTAAGAAATCAGATTTAGTTCATTTGAGTTATAAATGAATTGAATGAACGCATTTAAAAACAGAGAAAACATGTTTTTGTCTTTTTGTTTAGTTTTTGCCTCAGTGTTTTGTAACTCCAATTCCAAAAAAGTTGGGGTGTGAATAAAAACAGAATGTAATGATTTGCACATTTCATAAACCCATATTTTATTCCCAATAGAACAAAAACATATCAGATGTTGAAACTCAGACATTTTGCTGTTTCATGGAAAACATTAGCTCCTATTGAATTTGATGGAAGCAACACATTTTAGAAGAGTTGGAATGGAAACAAAAGGCTGGAAAAGGAATTGGCACAAATCAAACCAACAGGAGCATTTGACACGAACTAGGTTAACTGGAGCATTTTCGAGAGAAAGAGCCTGTCGGATGTAAAGATGGACAGAGGTTCACCAATCTGTGACCAACTGTGTCCAAAAATTGTGGAAAAATGTTCCTTAATGTGAAATTGCTCAGACTTTGAATATCCCACCATCTACAGAGAATACTATCATTAAAAAACTCAGAATCAGGAGGGGGTTGCATGATGATTTGACTTTTTGCTACTTTTCTGTTTGTGAGTCTTTTAATGTCCTTATTTGCACATTTTACATAGTTTGTAGTTTCTTTTGCTTTCAATCACGACCAAAAAAATCAGTCTGTAAAACTGAGTAAAAGAATGATTTGACATTTATTGTAATAGTTATTGGCATCAGCTGACGAAAATGAACATGTTTAACCGTGTTGCTTGGTTGAAGCTCTTCCTGATCCTCATCGTCTTTGTCTTTTCTCAGACCAATGGGAAACGCTTCCTGCAGTGCCCCGCAGCCATGTCCGTCATGCACTTAGCCAAGTTCCTCCGGAGCAAGATGGACATACCCAACAACTACCGGGTAATCAGACCCTCCGCTACCCACACAATCACACTGACTGGACTGGTTCTGCAGCAACAGACAGAGTCCTTTTACACAATCAATATGTGTTGTGTAAAAGGACTCGACTTGGAAACAAACAGTACACACTGGTACAGAGGTGGCTTCTGTGAGTTTATCCACAGGAGAGAAATGTGCAGAGTTTTTACTGAAGTACTGCGAGTATAATACAAATACCACTATGACCAAAATGTGTGCATTTAAAGGTTAATTAAGTATTTTGGACTACTTGTACCATATTCCATGAGGCTGTTATATGTTCATAGTGTTGTCGAGAAGTTAACTTTTCATCAGGTCAAAAAATGGGCTTATTTTTAACCTAGTGACATCTATCAAGTGAGCTTAGAAACAACTGCAGATTCTGGCGTTAAAAAAACAATGTACGCCAGCATCCACCAAAGAGTCGTTTCTCACCAATTTCAGTGCACGATACATCCATCCTTGATAAATCCAGCAGCTGAAACGATTGTCATTTGCATGTTATGCCCTTAATTACTCTGTCCCTGCCCCTCGTTTTACAACATGGAGATGAGGAATACGACCAAGAAGAGGAACTTCTACAGTCAATAAACTATAGCTTGAAAATAAATCATGGTTGCAGTGTTGTCAGTAACAAGTAAAGCTCCAGATGAACTGATTTTATATAAGCAGAATATAAATATAAACCTACAATGCATGTAATAGTTGGATTATCTATATACGGGTTAAAAATAATAGTCACATGAAGCTTGTACACACACAGTGCATTATGGAGCAGGTGAGCATGTCAATCAGAATGTATCACAGGGCTTTATTCTGCTGCTCCTCATGTCCACGCTGACTCCAAACATCAATCTCAGAGCTTTGGTCCCACACTATGCTCATGATTACATTGATAAATGTTGATCTTATGGAAATAAGCGTACCCCTGGTTTTCTGTCATTTGATAAATGAACCCGGGGTATTCTCCAAGAGGGTTTTAGAGAGTTTGTTGAGTGTAAAGGTCCATTGTGTGAGATTTAGAAGGAGCTGTTCCGATTTCCTGAGTGTATGCTTTCACACCTACCTCATTTGGTCCCGTCTTTTGGACGATACAGTCTTCAAACCAGATTTGCTGGTGTGAAACCTTCAACAGACCCCAGTGCAGATCAAACACAGGATCTTTAGTCCAACCAAAAGAGGTGGATGAAAACAAACCATGGTTCAGATTGTGAAAACACTCTGGATAGGTCAAACATCCCAACTAATCGCAGCACGGCCGTCATCACAAACTACAACAGAAATAAATTAATGGAAGATGAAATAAATTAAAAATGAAGCAACTTAACAACATCCATAAATCCAACTAGTGTGAAGTACAGGGAGACACAGCACATGTAGATGATGACAGACTGTGTCAGTCCACCTTCTGCATCTGGCACCACGGATCCTGAACTGTCTTCACTGCCTCCACACAGTCTCTGTCTGTGATCTGTCCTTTTTCTCTGTTTCTGTGTCATCCTTTTCTTCAACGTCCACCTGAATGTCACTGTCAGACCTGTTGAAAGGCTACTGGTATTTATAAAATTAAATGGTGCAGCTTTTAAATTTCTTTTGATTGGCCAGTAGCTCGAATGGATGGGGGGAAAAAACACAGAAAATGAATCCTGCTCTTAAAATCTATCTGACGTATACAGGTGCGTCTCAATAAATTAGAAGATCATGGAAAAGTTTAATATTTTCTGTCAGTTATGTATGAAAATGACAATTGTACACATTTCTCATTAGGCGTAAACTAAAATGTATCAAGCATTTTTGGATTTTAATTTTGATAATTATTTCATACAGCTCAAGAAAATGGCCTCATCAGTGACAGGGATGTGTGTTCACAAAGCAGATAAAGTGTGGAAGACGAGGTGAAAAAAAAAAAAACCACATGGATGAGCACACCCTGGACAAACAAGATCATTCAAGAACATGTGGAGCTTCACAAGGAGTGGACTGACGCTGGAGTCGGAGCATCAGGAGACGCCACACAGACACAGTGGCGTCTCTCCAGTCACTCCTGAACCAGAGACGACGTCAGAACCGTCTCATCCAGACTGAGGAGAAGAAGAACTGGAGTGTGACTGAGATGAACGAAGTCCTCACAGACAACAGTACATTTTGCATTTCATTTGTAAATCAGGTTCCAGAGTCGGCATGATGAGTGAAGAGACAGAAAAACCTCGAAGTCCAGTGTGAAGTGTCCTGGACCTAGGTTTCCAAATTAAATGTAAAATGTGCTGGTGTCCTTTTCGTGGACATTGTGTATGTGTAGTGTCTCCTGATGTTCGGACTCCAGCCTCAGTCCACTCCTTGTAAAGCTCCACAGGCTCTTTTTCTCCAGGCTGTGCTCATCCATGTTGTTTGTTCACCTTTTCCTTCCACACTTTGTCCCTCAATATTCTAATATTTTGCAATATACATTTTCCTATTTTCTTGAGCTGTTTGAAATCGAAACTAAAATCCAAAAATGCTTGATACATTTTAGTTCATGTCTGAGTCTAGAAATATGACTATATAACTTTCACAGAAAATGTTAAACTTTTCCATGATAATCAAACTTGTTTAGATGCACCTGTACTGTCTAGGAGTGGATGTCGTCTTCTCCTCATCTCTGGTTTGTAGTGTCATCCGGTGTTGAGGTGAATTGCTGTCACCTAATGTTATGAGTGTAGACCAGAATTAATACCTCAGAACTAAAAAGACTGGAACTGGATTTATTTATTTTACAGCTGCCGTCAGAAGAGCATGAAGGGCATATTCAGCTGTTTGTAATGCGTACTGTTAAATGTCATACACTGGACTTTTAAAACTGGGTATTCTCAGCCTGTGAGGGTTTGCTCCAAATGTAGACGAATAAAGGGTAAAATGTTTTATGTGTTAATGTAGATTTTGAATGATGCTTTTTAGAGCTGTGTTACTTTATCAATTCGGGTTTGATTTCTGTAACAGATTAAATGTGTCAGTGGCATTTTTCACCTGATGCTTGATGCTGTTTCAGGTGGAGGTGTTGTATGGTGATGAGCCCTTGAAAGACTACTACACACTAATGGACATCGCCTATTTCTACGAGTGGAGACGAGTGAGTAACAACCCAAAATGTTGCAATGTTTGTGTGATCACATGGAAAGAGAAAGCAAACCGTGGTTCACAGTGGTTTTAGTACAGCTACGGTGTGCTCTAAAATAGGACATAAAATGGCCTTGCATTTCTAAAACACTTATTTTGTGTGTTTTACCCATAAAAAGTGTACACCCTCTATTATTAATTGATTTGATTTCCTGTGTAGATGCACCTTTGACTGCATTCAGTCCTTATCACATATAGGCATTGCAATTTTTACATTCGTCACAGGGATGAAGGTGTTTTCCCTGGCGAGTTCTCTTGAACACTCTCTGTGGAGACAACCTGCATGTTTCATATTCCACCCATTTCTTAATGATGGCTTTAAGGCAGGGGTCTGAAACTTGTGCCATGGAGGGCCGAGACCCTGCAGGTTTTCTTTCCAGCCAGTCTCCAACCTGCAGGTCTAACTGATTAGCTCCTTCCCCCTGATTGCTGATCAGTGAAATCACCTGCTTTAGTGACTGGTTGGATAGAAAACCTGCAGGGTCTCGGGGAAGGGTTGTTGACAGTTTGTTGACAGTTTCACTCTGTGGATGGTGACCGAGGGGGCTGTGTGAGTGACCCACGAAGTTTGCTGCAGTTTGTCTGGGTAGGGTTTCTAGCACTGAGCGGTAAACAAGTGAAAGATGGTGTGTGAGGCCTCCACCACTGTTCAGGTAGGGTCGTTCCCTGTTCACAAAAATGGCTTCTTTCACTTCATAGAAATGTTTTCACTTTGACATTAAAGAGTTGTGTTTTTGTAAATTATTGTCAAAAAGCCAAATTATACCGTGACAGTGATTTGATTTATAATGCCATGAAAGGGGGTGAATATTTTTCATAGGTAGGTATACCTGATCAGAATTAAAAAGATGCAAAATAATGAAATATGATCACAAAAAAACAGAAGTGATTTTGGTCTCATTTGATGTGCTGTTTTAATGTTTTTGACTGCATGTTTACAGCAGTGTACAGGACTGACTGTATATACAGTCAATATACATATGCACATACATTATGCACGTATATACACTACGTGGCCATAAAGTCACATGCTCTAATATTCGGTTGGACTGCCTTTAACTTTGGTTACAGTACACGTTCGCTGTGTCATCATTTCAATAAGCTTCTGCAACTCACACCATTTATTTCCATCCAGAGTTGCATTAATTTTTTTTGCCAACATCTTGTATTGATGATGGAGAGTTGGGCCACCGTGCCAAGTCTTCTTCAGCACATCCCAAAGACTCTCCATGGGGTTAAGGTCTAGACTCTGTGGAGGCCAATCCATGCGTGAAAATGATGTTTTATGATCCCTGAACCACTCTTTCACACTTTGAGCCCATGAATCTTGGCATTGTCATGGAATATGCCTGTGCCATCAGGAAAAAAAAATCATAGCACTACGCCCACAGGCTTGTACAGTAGACACTAGGCATGATGGGTGATCACTTGATCTGCCTGTCTTCTTACCCTGATGCCCCGTCACTCTGGAACAGGGTAAATCTGGACTCAAAAGACCACATGACCTTCTATTGCTCCACATCTTTATTCTCCCTAGCAAATTGAAAGCTTTTTTCCCCCCGATTATTATCACTGATTATCTTTTCCACAACCACACGCTGTGTCTTTGACATGGTTGTTTCAGAAATGAGAAGCTACTGCATCAGTTAGGCTTAAATAACTTGTTTCCAGCTGAAACATAATCAGTCATGCAGTAATTATCCAATGGGAGGCTCTTACCTATTTGACCAGTTAAATCCAGATGGTGACTTTTTTGGCCAGCCAGTGTATAATCCCATTAACAGAAACAAGCCAAATTAAAACACAATTTCTTCCATCACTTGATATCATACTTGTTCGAAAAGGAGTCAGATGAAACATGCTTATTAAGTTCTACCCCTTTGTGTTAAAGAAAAAACATTGTTCTTAACCCACTCCTAAATTGCATTCATAGTGTTCCGGTTTTCTGCTGAGTTCTGATGCAGTGTGCATGTCTCTGCAGACCGGACCCATCCCGTTGCAGTATTTAGTCAAACCCACTCGGAAGCGCAGAAGGCCGTCCCAGTCCGCTGTCCAGGGCCACTCGGATGGCGTCAACACCAGTCCGACGTCTGAGAGCGACTCCCACAGCGACAAAGTCCACAGTCCAGCTGCAGCACAGCCACCTCGAGCCTCATCGCAGTCCAGCCCCGCGTCCCACAGTGTTCCCCCCTCCACCCAAAGCTCCAACTGTACCACTGTGCCCAACAATACTCAGCGACACACTCTAGCCTCCAAACAGGGCGCCAACACTCGCAAGGTGACTGTGAATGGCACGAGCAGCGGGGGTGGCAAAGAGGAGGGGAGGGGGGGCGACAAAAGCGGCTTGCCTCCTACGACCTAACACGTGAACTCTGCTGACGGGGAGGACAGTGTTTGAATTGCTCCCTTATTTCTACAGAGCAGAATGCTGGAGCCGGCAGACGGCGAACAGGAGGCATATTCCTGTTCTCATCTCTCAGCAGGAAAGACTGAAACGTGCACCAAATAGACACTCGAGTGTGTGTGTGTGTGTGTGTGTGCGTGTGTGTGTGCGTGTTTACGTGTGTTAGACTAGAAAAGTGCACACATACAAACTGTATAGTATGTATCAAATGTGAGCATGTGTGCATACATATGTATAAACTTATCTTTTATACAAGATATTGTAATTGTTTTGTATTGTATATGCAGTGGGTCTGTTTCATTTCCATCAATCCTTCTACATTCATTTGGCTTCTCAAAAACTTGAGACAAATGCTGAAAGGCATTGACTGCAGTGCACATCACTGCACATGTTGGATGTAAAGAAAAGCTGCCCTTTGCCTTTGAACTGTTAATGTTAATAACTGCTGTGTAAGTGTCCCAGTATAAGCAACAATTCATGAGGTTCCACACATACAGTGAACTAGAGCTGGGTCATACAGCCACGGATATTATCAGTATTGGTCGATATTGATAATTGCCACAATAAAGGTCAGATACAACACTAAAATGATGAAACGGATGAAAACAAACATGAAGGACACAACAAAATGAAACTGATGTAAAAGACACAAGACATAAAATAATGTAAAATATATAAGCTGACACAATGAGACTACAAACTTTTTTTTTTTGTACATTTTTGAAGTTCATTTGACTTTTTTTGTGTTGATGAATTTTGTGAAGGCATCAGTGCTCATGATTATAGAGACAAAAAGAGAAATGTTTATTATAATTAAATATCACTATATATATATATATGTATAATTATGACCTGTTTATCACCCAGCTCTAGTTCCACTCATCCAGTGAACTGTCGATGCACTTTCCTCCAGTCCCGTTCCACATGCCAAACCTGCGAGTTGTCCTGAAGCATTTCTGTCTCCAGAAGCACTACCACACGCGAAGCAGACCTCTGCGTCTGTCGGCAGGTCATGGACTGTTGTCTCATGGCGCTTGAGGAACTCAAAAGGGATTTGAATATTTGGTCATGTATGTATGTTGTAGATCCATAAATTTCAACATTCCTTTTGTTTTCTTTTGAAACATACAATGATACTTTTTTATCAGCCATATGTGCATGTTTTAGGTCAATAAAATGTTTACTTGCTAGGTTTTTCTGACTTAAGTGTCCTATTTATGACTCCATAATACAAGGAAAATTAAGAGCAAGTAATGCAATAAGCTGAGGCATTTTTATCTCTAAAGGGAGCAGATTATCGTTCAGCACACAATGTTGCACGCCCATGTTTTAGTAGTTTCAGACTCCCTCTTCTGACACGTTCAAATCTCCAAACAGGGCAAACTTATCCTGAACCAGTTTTCTTTTTTTACTGTTTTTCTTGATTATTTTGTTCATTTTTGTTTGTGTACATCGTATTCAGTTCAGATACGATAAGTATTCTTACTCATTTGGAAAGAGATACGAGTTTCTGTTGGGTATGCAGTTAAAATCACTTTAATATTCCACTCTTATTCCATTTATGACAATATTCTGAATGTGACACGTCCCCTGAAAATACTGTGCTCGGGACATGCTTGTGTGATTCCACTTGAATGAGGATTGTGTGGATACAACATTCAGAATATGTCTGGCTTCTATCACTAATTTCAACAGGCTGCCCCTGCTCCCGTTCAGCTGGAGAGGACATACATACGCGCCACTTGCGTCTGGTGTTGAATGTGATCTCCAGCCAGGTAAGTGTGTTAAAACGCATGCACTGTGATTGTGATCAGATTGTGACCACATTAGGATGGAGTCTTTAATCCAATCAAATTGTGTCCACATCTCTTGTCTGAGTAAATGCAGTGTGAACAAGATCATATCTGTACCCTGATTTACCACCACGACATGACCATATAGATCAGACATCCAGATAATAAAAAATACCAGGTAAAAAAATGCAACTTCATATCTGGATATAGATCACATTGCAATTCCAGGTTTAAGCGGGGTCAAAGATCCTCTCTGCTAGTAATTAATAAGTCCTTATTTATGGTTTGAAGAAGTACATGTGTTGTTAAACATGCACTATATTCATGTTTTTGGATAAAAGAAGATATGAAGACATTTGACCTCATGAGGAATCTGAAGGAACAACAGCTGAGTGGAACATCTGCCACCAATAGAAAATTATGGAAAGCATGTCAACTAGAACATTAATAAAGCTCAATAGTCTCAAAAGAGCTTATCGTTCATTTTGTATTTTTCAAAGCGAGGGCCAAACCTAAAATATTTTGTGCATATAAACAGAAACATGACAAGAGATGCCATGATGAAACCACCACAAGCTCCCTGGTGCACATCATCTACTGAAAAACAATCACTCCTCTGACAGTATTTTGTAAAGACACGATACTGTGTACTGCACAAGCTGAGGTGATTGATTTAAAATAGACAAACTTCAACTTCTACCCCAGAAAAACAGTGGGTGGTGCCAGAGCCGCACGTCACTACCAAGGAAAACAGGGAAAATAAAGGGGTAGATTGGTTGCAAAAGAGGTTTGGCTGAAAAATTCACATTTCACACTTAAATCACGTTCTTTCAGTGCAGTTAATCATTAATAGGCACCATGAGTGCACAACTCCATTCATCCACATACAATGGCGTCTTCATTTTATGGTCTTCATATTTGCCATGTAGATTTATACGTTCAACATGATAAACTAAACTGCACAAATATATATGGATAAGAGAGAGTTCTGATTTCAAATGCCTCTATAAACTTTCCAATCTGTCCATAACAATCTCTTCATAACAAAAACCAGCTATGGCAACCAGTGTTCACATTATCAATACGAGGCTTAATGCAAAATAAAAAATGCTCATGTATTGAAAAAGACCAGTTCATCTCTGACTCAGGAACAAACAGACAAGTGGATTTGATCAGACTGAAATGGAAAAGATTAGAGTCCATGTGATTTGTGCTGTTTATATGGTCATTTATTGAAGAGATCAGATGTGGAGGACTTTGGTCTGGGGTGTGAAGGTGGTGGCCTCAGAGTGCGTGACGAAGCCGTGCTGTGTTTTAATGACAATCCTTTTGGATTTGACAGAAACAGCAACAACACATTATATTCAAGTCATCGTGATATTTTTGATTTTCCTGAAGTGCACACACAAATAAGTACTTGGCATCATGTTGGCGCTTAAGAGTCACTTTGTTCATATAACGGTGCAGACACTATGAAGTCCTGCTTATGTGTGCCATCACAGTAAGGTGGATTGTTCGTGTACTTGCAACCACATAACCAAACCGTGGTGTCTTTATCAGGGACGAACCGCAGTGGAGAGAGGCCTCGGGCTTTGGTTTTATGGGCTCCATCGCAGAAAGGCTGCAAAGAGACCACAGACATGAGCGGATTATGCATCAAATCAAAACAGGCACCTAGAAAGAGTAATAGTAGGTGAACTTTCACCTGTTTCTTGCTGTATCCACAAGTGCACCATGAATATCGCTTTCCGCCCACGAGGTCCACTTTAAAAGGCTTCTTGGAGGGGATGACAGGTTCTGGAGGAGCAGTACACAGCAGCACCTGTGGACATTGGGATGTGGAGAATTTAATTTAATTCAATTCAAACTGTATTTCCCAGACTTACATTCTTTTTAATGGGTTGCCAATTTGTCTGGCATCAAGATAACTGTGTATTATGACAGGCCAGGAGTCTGCGACCTGCAATCAGCCCCTCTCCAGTGGCTCTGTCCAGGGATGAAAATGAAATATTTTAATAAATCAAAATTTGTTATAAAACAAGCACTAAATCAACCAAAAGAAAAATATTAATTATGAACAAAAATTAAGGCAACTTGAGGAGAATCCACAGCATGGACAGAAAACAAAACAATCAACTAAATAAATAAAAATGAACAAAAATAAGCAAATTAAAGAACAAGATGAACACAAATGGCACATGTGGACCCACAGGGGCAGATTGCAGACCCCTGATCTAATGTAATCAGTCACAAAATAAATGAAAAAGGACCAAGAGTGGTGCAGTGTCAACTCTCGAGTGTTTGAATTTCAGAATCTTTATATCAAGAATATGATCTGCAAAAATCTGTAAACAGCACTAAAAACATACTCTTTGGAAAAAGGTCATACAGACCAAAATGTCAAGTATTAAGTGTGACCTTCTGTTGAATTTATTGTCTTGTACTCTATTTACTGCACTAAACTATTTTACACGAGGCTTTATTCATCTTGTTGTTTTACACTACTTTTTGTCACTGGAACAGGAATCACGATAAACACAGACTTTGTGTGTTTTTTAACACTTTGATACTTTTCCCTGTATTTTTTCACTGTATCTTAAAGAGCCAGAGAAATAAATATGGCTGCTCACCACACAATGGCAAAACAACAAACTCAATAAATACGGCCCAAGACTTTTGCACAGCACTAAAGTTTATGATGATCCTCCTCTGATGCCTGTAATTAGAGCAACACCCTTTATATGATGCAGCTTATTACAGGTTTAAAAGAAAATACATTTTTTCAGTTCAAGACCCAAAAGAAAGTGTTGCCTGCTTGAGCTTGTGATTCTACACTGCCACAACATCTACAAAATAAAGCTACGTATTCTAGCATTTTTAAGTATTTTACAATTTAAATTTAAAGACCAGTAAACATACAGTGCTGGTCATTTTACTAGGTACATTATGTTAGTACTGGGTTGGACCAACTAGCTATAATAAGATGGTACACAGTGGTCATAAAGGGATGGTCATGGTCAGCAGCAATACTCATGTAGGCATTTAAACAATGCGCAGTTAGGACTAAAGGTCCCAAAATGTGCCCCCACCAGCAGCCTATAGAGTTGACACAGGTAGGGTGGATCCATGCTTTCAAATTGCTGATGTCAATTATTACCATAACACACAAATGTAGCAGCAGAAATCCAGACTCACTAAACAATGCAACATTTCTCCATCCTTCTATTAAGCACTTTTACTGAGTCCATGTGAATTGTAGCCTTAGTTTCTTGTTCTTAACTGACAGGAGTGTCACCATGAAATTAAATTATATGAAATCAAATCAACAAAATAGATACAGTTTACGAGGTCTGGGTTTGAGGAAAGCAAATCTAGATACAAGGAAAGAAAATCTACAATATTTCAGTCAAATCTTCAGACTCAAATGTGAGAAGTTCTATTTTAGTTTTATGGACAGCCTCAAGGGCATAGTTTGTCTGAATGCGTGCGTGTGGGGGGGCTGGGGGGGGGGGCCAT
>JAQQAE010015522.1:0-12024 GCA_029823295.1 Pseudamia nigra
AGTCTAATGTTTATCAGTACATTACAGAAAATAATGAACTTCATCACAATATGCTAATTTTTTGAGAAGGACCTGTATACTATAACCCACACTTCCTCTTTTTAACTGTAGACCCCAAAGGCCTTGTATTTAATGGGTCTGTTCATGATAAAGTTTGGGTAGGTTGTGATTCTGATATTGGTTCCCTTGTAAACCGACTGTCTTTTTTTATGTAGCTGCACAGTTGGGGGCCTTTGATGCTGTAGTGAAGCAGATGCTGGAGGATGTCCAGGAGAGGCTGGTCTACAGGACTCACATTTACATCCAGACTGATATCACAGGCTACAACCCAGCTCCAGGTGATCTGGCCTATCCTGAGAAACTGGAAATGATGGAAGTATGCCCTATATTTTATTATTATTATTCGCTTATCAAAAAAGTGATTACCCATCTCCTGCACAGCCAGATTCACACAGTGTGGTTGTAATTACAGTGGCAGCTAATATCTGTTTATTGTTGAACAAAAAAAGAAATAGTGAATAATGTTTGATTTAATAGTTACATTTATGTAATATATGTAGCTTTTAAATGTGGCAAATAAAATGAAGACTGCAGCTTCTTAAAGCATGAATCATTCAACTTATTTCAGATGAATGCTGCGACTTTTTTGACTGTGCAGGGGCTTTAGATTTGTAAGGTGTGGACACTTTAACATGCACCTTCAATGTGTTCCAGCATCTTTCTCCTTGTACCTTCCAACTTTGTTCTGTTCCCATGTTAAAAGAGAATCGCTCAGAGCTTGAAGGAGGAGCAAATGAAGCAGATGTCACAAGAGTCCACATTTTCAGATGTACAGCTTGAGGATTCAGATGGCAGAAGAAACAGCAATTCCGGTTGGTCTTTCTACATTGTGCAATCTTTTACAACTAATAGCCTTATCACTGGGTGCCTCATGGTTTTTCCCCTTCTGTACAATAAATTCAGGGAATGTGGAAGAAGCACGTCTGCAGACATCTATCTCTCCTGCTGACCTACACGGCATGTGGTACCCTACTGTTAGACGAACACTTGTTTGTCTGTCCAAACTCTACAGATGCATAGATGTGAGTCTTCCATTTGTACTGATCACTAATTTTATCTCAAAATATGGCAGAATAGTTGTTCACATACTTAGCCATTTTTTATTCCTGTGTTGCTTACTGTGACTTGGTATTTTTCTAGAGAGCTGTCTTCCAGGGTTTATCTCAAGAAGCCTTATCTGCCTGCATCCAGTCCCTGCTTAAAGCTTCAGATATCATCCTCAAAAACAAGGTTGGTGCTTATTTTTAACAGTACAGCTTTGTATTTTGCTGAGCTTTACAGATTTATATTACTGTCAAAAAGCTGGAAATGTGGCTTTCTTCTGATTATTATAAATAAGATCATTTCCCCCTTAGATGAAATCGGTTTCATTGAAAAACCCTCAGGCTACAGGCTCTTTAACTAAAGCAGCAGCGCTGTCATTTAAAGTTTATTTTAATAGACATTTTAATATGCTCAGCAGAGTGTTCAACAGACCATGCTTTATTGATAGGCCTGCTCACCTTCAAATTTGCTGTCAATATCTTTGGTAACTGCTTTGTCTCAACTATATACTTAAAATGAATGCAGCAGCATCTCTGAGGATGTGCTCCCACCACATGTTGATGATTTCTTTTTCCATTGTTTTATTCACTGGCTGAGCAATAAATGGTTTAAGCTCCCTTTTTGCCACACTAACATGTCCCTTTAAAGCTGTGGTTCATCAGCAGTTATTAATTAGAGATATTCCCCTGTCGGCTCAGAGCTTGTGCTTTTTATGTTCTCTGTAGCTTGGATAGTCAGCAGATGCCCTTTTGTGTTGGCAGCGTGTAGTGTGGATTTAACAGTGTGGTATCATTTTCTTTAGACACAAATAGATGGGCAACTTTTCCTGATCAAGCACCTGCTGATAATGCGTGAACAGATTGCCCCATTTCACACCGATTTTGCCATCAAGGAAATCTCACTGGACCTGAAGAAAACGCGAGGTAAGATAATTAAAGGTGGAGGGAACATTGGTGTTCAGCTCCATAAACCTGGTCATTACATTCTCATGCTCATTAAGCAACTTGTGCCTATCACATGCACCGGTGGCAACAATTAATGTGGAAATTACAGTGTAATCCAAAACCATAATGTACTACATTTACTGATGGCTCACAGGACAGACTTGCTCCTCCTATCACCCGCAATCTCATTCAAGGTCATTTTAAATTTGTAGCACTAGAGGGCACTGTAATTCTACACCAACTCAGATGTAATCTCTGCTCTTTGTTAAGACGCTGCCTTCAAAATCCTGAACCCTAAGGCTGTTCCCAAATTTTTCCGACTTAACAGTCACAACGCCATACTTGAATTCCTGTTGGAGGTAGTGCTTTTTTTTCCTTTTCATATTAAACAGACCATATACTTTATAGCCTTTGATATCTTAGTGCCTAGGGAAACACCACTTGATAGTGCTAAACCTCTTTTTGTGTCTGTCCCCCAGGGAACACCAGAGATAAAGGAGCACTACATTGACTCTAAGAAGGATGTGGACCGACACCTGAAGTTCAGCTGTGAGCAGTTCATCCAGCAGCAGACTCAGATCTTTGTAGGGAACCTTGAGGAGTTTCTCACCAAGGTAACTGTTAGTGAAGGCAGACTTTGCCTCAGGCAATGACATCACACTCTGACCTTCATTTTTTTATGCTTTTACCTTTAAAAACCTTTCAGCAAAAAAAGATCATTTAGTTATTCACTGATCACTAAAGATTTTAGTGTTTTAAGATAAAATGCCATGGGATATCCAACCTCGGATGTCTAATGTTTAGTGTCAGTTTGTGTATATACATACGTGCGTACCTACTTGATATGTTACTAATTCTGCTTCTATAAAGTACTGCTTATCGCTGTTTCTATTAACCACACTTTGTATTGTCTGTTACCATGTAGGTTGTCACTGCTTAATTGAATTGGCACAAATAGGATGGCAGCTTTTTCCTAGTGCCAAGAAAAAGACCTCATCTGTGTCCCAATTCAAGGGCTGTAGCTTTCAAGACACAGCTCTTGAGTGTCTTGTGCTTGTATAGATAACTACATTTGGCTATCTTAAATTAAGTCATTTCAGATAATATTGTTTTCTTTTGACTGTCACTGCTTTCAGGTTGAAGCTCTTAAAACTATGGCTATCCAAGGTGGTCCCACATACAATATGGCTCAGCAACCTTGGGCACAGCCAGGTAAGATTTGTCTCAGGAAATGCCACTGGCATCCTGCTGTAATTCATCAAAACTTGTGTAGCGCATGCTAGAGGGCATGTCAGTGTTTTTTCTTACTTTTTTCTCAGTACTTTTTTTCTCTTTTCAGCAAAGATCAACGACATAGTGATGGCTACCTACCGGGTGATGAAGAGCAAGCTGCCAAGCACTTTACAGAGCATGTCCTTGTACTTAGCCAATAGAGACACTGAGTTCATCCTTTTCAAGCCTGTCCGGGTGGGTGGCACAAACATTATGGTGTTTTCATTTACCACATGAGTCAATTTCTTTTCATGTAATTGTTAATGCTGTCTAAAGAAGGAAATACTAATATTTCATATTTGCGCCTAAACCACAAATCCAATTGTAGATAATATCAACATACAGTATCTATTAGATGAACTCTTAGAATTCAGTAGATGTCTGTGTCGCTTTCCTCCTTCTTTAAAATACTGACATCTTTGATCAGTTGAATCTCTTAATATCCCAAACCAACGGATATAGTAATTAGCATGAGTTGGTCTGCCTCAATATAAGATCTCTCGATCCAATTAAAATTCTGCGCCTTACATTTTGTTCTTGCACTGACACCTTTATTTAAGTTTATCTTGTGGATTCTGCCTTTAGCTGTAAGGCATCACCATAATTGAGCTCTAATAGGTGAATATTTGTGCTGTCTGTGTACTATTCATCAAGGTGACAGGTTAACCTGAATGAGAGAGAAACACAATTCTGTGGTTGACATGGAAACAGGATAGTGAGGGGACGTAGGCCAGATGGAAATGTAGTATTAATTTCTCTCCAGCACTCGGTAATATGATGGCTTTTCCACAGAATAACATCCAGCAGGTATTCCAAAGACTGAACTCCTTGCTTCAGGAGGAATACAGTGGAGAAGACCTTCAAATCATAGCATGCCCATCTATGGAGCAGGTACAGTGCCAAAAGGCAGCTGACATGATTTTAATAATACCACTGCAACAGCCCACACTGCTGAGAGCAACTTCAGTGGACGTTAATGTTAGATAACATATGCCTGCTAAGCCATGGTGAGGTCTCACCAGTTTTTTTGTTTTTTTTTGTCCCTGGCTCTTTTTCAGATTAACCTTTTGCTGTCTGTGACTAAGTAATGTCCAGATTTGGTGTGGAAATGCTAGTGAACACCCTCTGGATAGCACTGTGATGTTGCAACTCCAGCCATGACCAGAAGCTGAGGCTGAGATGACGAGAGAACTGCAACCAAGCTGCAAGCCAGACCAGGAGCACTGACCTGACACAACAGAAGCGTCCTGCAAAAAGGCCAAAGATTCCCCTACAGAGACGCGAGTAGCTGCAAGCATGTTGAGGTTCAGGGTTTTATCTTGAAATCCGAGACAAAAAGTAGAGGTTCCTGTAATTGGTACTGACTGTATCATTTTGTTTCAACACACGTATAGTGTGCTCTTGTAGTTTTCTGCGTACATGGGTGGATTTAATTACAGTTGCATATCTCTAAATGCTTCGAATGAAATAATTTGCACACCAAGTGGAGGTGGGGGCAGATTGGATTCCATTGCATTGTTCACAAAAGCCACTTTGGGTTAGCAAAACTGAGGCCGGAAAGGGATTTTCATCACATTAGTAGCCAATGGCTAATTGAGGGGTTTGCATTCAGACACCGTTGACAGGATTGGAGGAATTCTGAGAAAATGCAGCAAAATCTTTTATTCCTTTATTTTAAAATTGCAACAGTCTTGTAATATTTAAAAGAACTCTATTATGATCTGTCCTACAAGGCTCTCAGGTCCCACATGTTCCCTCCTCTGATCAAAACCCACACAGCTGCTCTGTACTTGACAAAGGGTTTCTGAAAGATTCTTCCACATTGTTCTCCTGAATGATTTTGTTACTCTGTTGCAAATATGTACAAAGACACAATGGAATCTTACGTTTTATACCTTTTCTTTTATACTTAGGTTGGTGAAAACTAAATATTTGCAAAAAAATAATGCTTTGTTGACTTTAGCAGTTTTGCACTATATGTGATTGATTGACTAGCATGTTTTCTAACAGTCCTCACGAAGTAACATAGGCAGCAGGAGACTGTCAATAACGTTTGCTTTGGTGTGTCCCATGTAAAAATGATGTGTACAGTTATAGTATTTATGAACATTCTGATTAAAAAAGATAAATGATGTTCTGTGGCTTTATTCATAAGAGTGGTTCACTGAATATAAATTCACAGAATACTAAGTGTCCCTTCACACAAATGAGAAATTGCCATTCAAGGACACCGTCACCTTTAGGGGGTCTTCTTGGCAGACTGGCCGTTTCATTGGCAGCCTCCTTCTTTCCATCTGTGAGATGGGGCTTTGCAGGGGCTTGACCTTCCATGGACTGACAGTCTTTTGATAGGTGATGAGGGACTGGATGTTCTGGAGCAGGGCATTGATCTCTGCTCTCTTCTGCTGCAAATACCTCTGAAGCGTGTCAGGCCCCGGCAGCGTTCGACTTTTGCCTTGGTTCAGCTACGACAGCAAGGAAATGAAAAGTAAACGAGAGTCCATGATTTGGCCTAAACTTCTATTTCTTGCATCATTCTGTAAATTACATAAATATTAAGCACAAGTTACACCAGCTCGCTTTACATTTGAAGCCCACATTAAGGTGTACACTGCATTTCTCAGTGGTGAAAGTAAGGTAAATCTGCTCCAGGGACTGGATGTGGATGCTGAGGTTAGGGCTCAGGTGAAAGGCTTTGATGGGTGGAGCATGAACATGACGCTCGTCGTGCCAGCTCTAGCACTTCTTCACCTCCCCTGTATCACTGCAGTAGATGCCTCCCCAAGGAGTCAGGTTCACCCTGATAGAGAGAAGCCACTGATTAACAAGATACAGATTTATTGTTTAATTGCTTGAAATTAAGCTGAAAATGACAGCAAATAAGTTCTAAGTTAATTCTTACTGAGTATCAGTATAACAGAACTGTATGTGTTAATCCATACCAAATGGAGGCATTTTTGTGAACACGAATCCTGGCCACTGGTTGTGAAAACTGCCTGAATGAGAGGCTATGGCTGAACTTCTAGGACTGTGTAAGACCAACCTGCTGATTGAGCTCTAAATACAAGGATACCAAGTCTTCCAGACGGATAGCTTTTTAATGAAGGAGAACAGAAGTCTTTAGATGTGATGTCAAAAAATGGTTGATACGGCAGGAGGAAAGGATACTAAATCTGTCCATTTCCATCTGAAAAATTTATAATAAATGTCTGATCACTGTTGTAGTGATTAACAAGTGGTATAGTCCCATGTCAAAAACATTTTTTTAAATTAATGATCCACAACCATAGTCCATGATTGGATATTTTATAGTGAAAATGCCACCAATGTAGGAAAATTGTGCTTAAAATACACACCTACTGTACCATATAACATTTTCTCTACAGCGAGAGAACGTGTTAGACTCCTTGATTTCTACTCTAGGGAAGGGAATTTCATTCTTGACAGTCTACATGTCTGAGTGTCGAGAGTGTAGGGTGTCTGATGCTACTTGTTTACTCCCTGTAATGCAGTGCAAAGGTGTCAGGACAGATGAGCACACATGGAAGATACGTAAGTTTCATCAGCGCGAATAATGTCTCTGCTGTCTATGCTTGTAACCTGCTTTAGGGGTTTGATGATCCAGCCTCCTTTGAAATTCCAAACCTTTCAACCTGCAGTGTTATCGTCGAGAACATAGGACGAGAGATTCAATGGCATGAAATTTAATTTAAGATTCACTTAATGGTTTAAGCCAATGATGGACAAGAATGATCCTAACCTTTGATCTTTCTGCATCACTGGGTCCATATATGTCATGGTTTCTTCAGCAGAAATGGCCTCACCCTTTAGCAACCTCTCTGATAATGTCTTTTCAGAGCAGAAAAATGATAGAAAGAGGCTTACATAGATGCTAAAATCACACCTTTTGAGCAGCAGTAGTGTATGTATGACTATTTTAGCACTGGATATTGTCAGTAGCATCATGTGTATTTTGTATTCATTGCAGTCAATTTCAGTTGCTCTCCTTTTAAACCCATTCCCCCAGCTGCATGTCTTTAGTGCGCTTTCCATTGTACTGTATATGAGGATGTCAGTTTATTAACTAACGTCAACTGCAAACCCTCTCACCTATTCTGGTACAGCAGTGATTGTGTGATCATTGGTCACTTGGGATTTCACCAGCAGGTGCTAGTCCTCATAACGAATGTTTAACTCCTGTTTTGACTCCTGATGAGTCTGATCTATCTGAGTTTGGGATCTGAAAATACTGTGGAAAAAAAGACTCCCTTTATTTCTGTATTCTTGTTCAAGAAGACACTAAGAAATACATAGTCTTGAAATACTGCAGTTAATAAGGTATTCAAAAACCTTGTCACAGTCTGACAGGTCTTTAGAGAAACCACATCAGTGCCAGGTTTAAAGTTTTGATATGAAACAAATACAGGCAAAGTGCACACTTCATAAAGGGATTATTGTTTATATCAGAAGAAAAAAAGAGCAGTTTGAATGTGGCATTCTCCTCAAACCTTGTCCAGATTCGTCAAAGCCTTTTCAGTTTCTCCTTGGCAGGCGGAGGCAGTTCGGGGAGTTTCCTTCCTGAGTGAATCCAACACTTCATTATCTAGGGATATCTCCAGCTCAGACTTCATGTTTTTAGGAACGCTCTGAGGAGGAAAAACAAAGACACTTCATAATTTATTAAATTCTTTGAGGTTAACTTGTGCTTCATGAATAAATCAAAACTATGAAACTCCATGTCTCTGGATACCATGTCATATCATCTTTCATAAGATAGAACTTAAGATAAAACACTGTGACAAGGACAGACAAGGCGATGGAAAGTAAAATCCGGCATTTCTCTGACTAAATCATCTCTGAAACACAGAAGATCTTATATATGCTAATTGAATTTATGCACCATTTGTCTTGGGTCTTGTCTACAAAGAATACTCGTTTAAAACATTAAAGTTATTCACTTAAGTTCAGAGAAACATTGGCTACCGTTAGCAAGCTTAGCTTTTGCTAAGTCAAGGACATTCCTCTCTATGCAAAGAGGGATTTTACAAACTAGAATACCTCATTGTGATATTGTCATAAACCATCTGCATGGTGTTTATCCCTCGTTAACACTTGTGTCTGCTCAGATGTCAGCAGCAAATTCTTGCAAGTGGCTTTAGATAGCTCTTGGTTTGAATATTTATACTCTGCAAATACAAAAATAATGAATGATAATCTCAGACATGCAACTGGTATATAATAGTCAAGGTCGAGGATTCATTTGCATTAAAACTGTGAAGAAAGACTACCTTGAATGTACTCTCCTCTGTGTCTCCAGTCAGTCTGTGTACCAATGCTGACTCTAAGGACCACTCTCGAATGGATTGTTAGATATTCACGATGAGAGCTCACACTGAATACATCCATCCATCTTCTACCCCTTAATCCTCGTGGGGGTTGGGGGGGGGTGCTGGAGCCTATCCCAGCTGACTTGAGCGAAGGCAGGGTACACCTCCAAAATATATGAACTAAGTTTGTTTAAGCTTTAGAACTATAAATCTACAAAGCTCAGTCATTGTTAGTTCCTCTTTTCAATGGAGATGCAGTGGATCTAAATGTTATATATGATCAATCCATTAGTAAGTATTTTGAAAGTGTTCTGGTTGGATACAGAAAAAGCGCAAAAGAGGGGAAAAATACAGAAACAAAAAGTTTAAAGGGCTTCTCTTCAAAAGAATATTTCATGATGACATTTGCATCATATTCATTTAGGAGTCTATGTTGTGGGTACAGTCTTCCACCTATGAAGTTTTAATGTGTTTTTGTCTTTTTTAGGTGTGTTTGAGTGATTTACAGTAAACAGTGTTTTATTTTCTTCAGACCTGACCTCATTTCTTAAGGCAGTCTTTGTGTTTGTCATAAAACAGCAGCTCATTCATGTCATAATGCTACCATGCCTCTTACAAGTGTTAAGATATAATTATGTAATTATAATTGTGTAAACCAGTTCAGATACAAATCAAATTATTATAGTCAGAATAACTTTGGGGAGTTTTGTAGTCTGTAGTTTTTAAACACAAGTGCAGATGTGTTTGTCTGTGTATTTTTCATATTTCTTGCAGATGTTCGTTCCAGTGATAATGATTCTGTAATTGACTGTCCCTCAACTACGCTAATTGTTGTTAATTACCAAGGACACCAAATAGTCTCCTTACACTTTACTGTGTTGTTAAGCTTGTCTGTTGGCTGCACATTGGAGGCCACTAGATGGCAGTATTTTCATTGCAATTGAGTCTTTGGTAAAAGGCTCATCCTCCAGACCTCATTGATATCAATACCTAATTTACGGTATTGGTTTTACATGAACAGCGTGACCCAATCTCTTACAATCCTTTCAGTCAAACAAAATGTGATTCACCAGTTGTGTGCACCTGTAATTCAAGCTGCAATATAACTTAACAAAGGTAATGAAAGCTAGCAGCACCTTGTGTCCTCTTGGGAATGAGGATTCAAAACTATCTCCAACATTACCACATTGATGTAGAATGAGGCTCTTTAAAGTTCCTAAAGTCACACTGAGATGGTTTAGGTCTGGGTTTGCTGTCACAGTCCCTTCTGCAGTAGTAAGAGAGGCTTGTTGAAATCCCCACCTCATCCTGTTGAGGCAGTATTTAAGTAGTCAATTAGCATCAAGTCTAGCTGCTCCTCCTATTGCCTCTTTACTGTGCATGTGCATTCATGCATGTATGTGTTTGCATGTATTTCATGAGGAAGAGCTATTACTTCTTAATTGCCATAACTTATTACCACATAGACCTTGGGGATTGTGTTAAGCAGTTTGGCTCCCAGTGTTGATGTTGAGGCTGCCAGCTTGGACAGTGAACCTACAATTTTAGAGGCTACTGCTTAAACTCACCACCTAATCAATGGAACACTTGCCTGGGGCTCTGCTTTTATGTTTGTATTTTTTTAAGTGCTGAAGAAATCCATGAGAGCATAGCACACAGAATAAATCACTGAGCATCTTGATAGTAGCTTTTGTTGCTGTCAAGAATAAAGATGCTGCTTGTCTGTCTGTAAGCTATGCAACATTTATTCCAGACAGCAGGCTCAAGTAAATGATTTAAAGGCCTCTGTCATGTGTCAGGTGTCATGAGTGAATGAAATAATAAACCACGTGATGGTCAAGAGCTCAAAGATAAATCATTTAATTTTCAAGGCAGAATTAATGTGCAATTTCTTTAAGCATTCTCATTCATATGGTCTACAATGAGTCTGATTAAAGTCTTTGCTGCAGCTCAGTCTCACACTGCAAATATGTTGTATTTGTAATGAGACTAAACCAAAGCTACTGCTTGGTTCATCCTCTGATCTACTGAATTCCCACTTTGTTTAGGCTCTGAAGCAAAACCCACTTATGGCCTCCCCTAACAAGCAGGAGAAAATGAAATGTCATGTGTAGACATATATGGGAGTGGCGGTGAGAGATGAGGTGAGGTGTGCAACTGCCTCGGAAGAGTGTGACGCACCTTGAGAGCCTTGCAGTGTTCCAATTCATCAATCGGAATTTCAGATCAGAGCGCCCAGCATCGCTTCACTCCCAGTCAAATTTATTAGCATTTTACTGCTGCTTGTCTGTCTGTCGACAGCAACAACATGAAAGGGGGGCTTTTGGCAAGGAGTTGCAGCTTTTAAAGGTGGATATAAAATGAGAAATAAGTACGCTGATACTCTGAAGTCTGTTCCCACAGGTCTTCAAGTCAATATTATGCAAGATTGTGGACATGCCTGCTTTCCCTATAGTAAAGCACCCCATAAATATTTATGGACAGTGAGTGAGATACTGCAATATGAGAAGACAGAATCCATTAAATAGAAAAATGGTGACTGCTTTTTATAGTCTAACACAAATGCAGTGTATTTTTAGGACATTTTTTCCACAAACTAAGCCATTACTTTAAAAGCTGACATGTTTCGATAATTCAGTGGAACAAGGTGGTGAGGAATCTTTAAATGCACCTCCACAGACTACATTATGATGCATAGGCTGTTGAGTTAAACAGCTTAATATTTACCAGAGCACAGGGGCGTGGAGATAGACGAGAGCTGAACATTTATAAGAAGGAAACAAGCTCATACAGAGGAGGGGGAATTCATTCATATCTCCCATTAGAGAAGATTATCTCCCTGTTCTGTGACATCTGGCTGGAGGAGTTCCACTGTGTCCTGCTGGCTAAGAAGCGCTGAACCAGCTCCACAACTGTTGTGAAGGAAAACTGTGTCCTGCCTCCAGCAGGCTGTTCATCCTCGCCAGTAATTATACATGCCAGAACTCCCATGATGCCATGTGTAATTACCAGCTAAGTCTGAGCACAGCCTGAAGGGACAGGACTGTGCTGGGTGAAAGAGACTAAGACAGAGAAAAAGATTTCCAGTGGCTCCTGACTGAAGGGGCCACTGGGGCCCATGCCTCATCACTGCAATGCATACAGTGACTTGCAAAAGTATTCATACCCCTAGGATGTTTTCACTTTCTATTGCAGTATAAAATTAATCATTGTCAATATAATTTGCCTTGTTGACAGTAATTTACAAAAAAACAAATATTTAATGTCAGAGTGAAAACAGATTTCTACAAAGTCGTGTCCGTTAATTAAAAATATATAATGAAATATAAGTGTTTGCATAAGTATTCATACCCTTTAAGTCAGTATTCTGTAGACTC
>JAQQAE010015523.1:0-12024 GCA_029823295.1 Pseudamia nigra
CCCCCTCATGGCTGCATGACTTGTTTTGAACTTGTTTTCATGAATCCATGTAAAACCAGGTCACGGTGACTGATAACAGATAATTACTCTTTTTGAGTAATTCAAATCATGTTTCACAAAATCTGTCTGATGATGCAAATGATCATCACTAACTTCCTCTGAAGTGGAACTTCCAAGAGAACTTCTGCACAGGATCCATTCATACTGCACAGACACGCACCAGGGCACACACATGTTTTACTCATGCATGTCCACAATGTTCTTTCTAGGATTATTGGTCTGGATCTGTGTGTTTTGTCCATGTTCAGTGGATGCAGCGGTGCTTCATGCATACTCTGAAGGAGACATCATCATTGGAGGACTCTTCCCAATTCATAAGAAAAGCAGCAGAGCAGATGCTGGATCCATCCTCTGTTACAGGTCAGGACACACCGATGGGTCTTGCTAAGAAAATGTGAATTATCAGGAGCCAGACTTAACAATCGACGTTAGGGATATGTGCTATTTAAATGCTTATACACTCCTGAGCAATGAACATAAATATGTTTGTTTTTAGTCAGTTTTAAGAGTACAGTATTACGTACGACAGACTGCACCCATTCTAAACTGAGTCAGGACACACAGGTCGAGCATGCTGCATTTTATACATGTTGCCAGATAAATTTGCATTTCAGAAAAAAACATTCATCAAGAACTCTGCTTATAATACTCTTTGCCGCCCTGTATTGCTGACAAGTGGAAAAAAATGAACCTTTCTTACCTTACCTAAGTATAATGACTTGATATTAACACGCTGATAAAATATTCAACAAAATGAACAAAGTAAGGGACAATAATTAACAAATTTGCCATGTGAATGAATCTAAACAACAGAATGAACAAAAATTCACAAAAATTAATAATACAATGAAATTATTTAACAAAAAATGAACCAATTAATCTATAAAATGAACAAAATAATTGATCAATTAAATTCATCAAGGACTTGAGCAACACTCAACAAAATGAATAGAAAGGAACAAAATAATAAACAAAGGATAAAATCAAAACCAAATTGGTGTTAATATGTTGCCAGCTAAAACAGACATCATGTGTCTTGTAGCGAGCTGGTGTATTTCTTGCTGCTCTGGACACATGTTTTTCTTCTTTGTATCCAAAAATGGTTTTTGAGATTGTAAAGGTTGCAAAGCCCTGGTTTAGGGCAATTTATCCACTATTTATGCTACAAGATAACATAACATGATGCTGTGTTGTGCACTCAGTCTATATTGTTCATTCTTGTAGTTTTGACATTAAAAACTTCCTACGATCTCAAGCGATGATCTATGCTATTGAAGAAATAAACCAGCGCTCCCCACAGCTTCTGCCCAACTTGACCTTAGGATATGACATCTACGACACCTGTGGAGACGTGTCACTCGCCATCAGAGCAACACTGCAGCTGCTCAAGAACCAGTCAGACTCAGAAAGTTGTTTGGTGCCTGCTGATATTGACTCTGCTCTACCTGAACCCAAAACAAAAGTCCTGATAGGTGAGGCATACTCCGAGGTGTCAGCAGCTGTAGCACGAGTTGTTGCTCTGGCTTCAGTTCCTCAGGTTTGTTTTGTCTTTACTTTTTTCTGTCCATTTGATAATAGTTAACAAATCCCTTCCCCATTAAACTCTGTAATAATACGCAATAATAATAAAAATAAAAATTTTCTCCAAAGCTGCACTGCCTTGTTATAAAGTTGGGTGTGTTTGACAGAGGAGTAGTCATTTTGGATTGGTTGCATAAAGGCATTGTGAGTTCTTGTCCCCAAAAGTGTGTTTTGAAGCGCAGGACTACTCACAATAATCAGTCATGTGTTATCATTAAGACAACCATACATGTATTTGTGCAACTAGTTTTACTAACTGAGAAAAGATCTTCCCAAATTGGGACAAAAATAGAGTGTTGAGTTATTAAATCTCTTGAGTGTAATTATTTTTGCTTAACCTTAACAATCTGTCAACAGAACCACTTCATAATATTATCTTTGTGTTTTGCTTCAGATTAGCTACTCATCAACCAGCTTGCTGCTGAGCAACAAGATTAAGTTCCCCACTTTTATGCGAACCATATCCAGCGACGAATATCAGACAAAGGCAATTGCTGAACTAGCAAAGCAGTTCAATTGGAAAATAGTGGCCATTGTAGGCAGTGATGATGAGTACGGGAAGTACGGCAGTGATGGCCTGATGGACAACTTCCATAAAACAACCGACATCTGCATTGAATTCATTGACATCCTGCCTAGTGACTTCTCTGAAAGCAATGACAAAACTCAACAAAAGCTGTCTGAGCTTGTGAGCAGAATCAACAAATCCTCTGCAGAAGCCATCATCATGTTCATCCACAGCAAAAACGCCATTATCATTATGGAAGAAGCGATTAAACACAACCTCAACAGAACTTGGATTGCAAGTGATGCATGGGTCACTTCACCAACTATCTCTGAACTGCCTAACATTCAGAGGGCTGGCCAAGTTTTCGGATTCATCCCGAAGAAGAATGAAGTGCCCGGTTTTGAAGAACACATCAAATCAATGTTTAACACAAAGAACCCATTTTCACAACATTATCTCAGCGATTGCTTGAAGCAGTCCAGCAAGTTTGAAAGAAATAACCAACTGTGTCCACTGGAATGGGAGGAACTGAGTGCTTTTATTGGCCAGGATAAATCATATAATGTCTACTTAGCTGTGCAAGTCATTGCTGAGGGTCTCAGACAACTACTGAAATGTGACAAACACCACTGTGAACGTAATACCCCATTTACAGCTTCGGAGGTACATTACGTTATCCTGACCAATTCTAACACATTTCTTTAATGGAATAATTTGACATTTTGACACATACGTTTATTCACTGTCTTGCAAAATGAAATGCAGCTAGTTGAGCTAATTAGCCTAGCATAAAGACAGACCTTTTATGTCATCATTTCAACAATAAATATGAAAAAAATACAGGACTAAAAGTAACTGTTCACTGCAAGCTCATGAAAAGACAGCATTATAGTCTGTTTCTCAAAATGTCAAATGGTTTCCTAACAAAAGAAAATCCTTTAATATGTTACAACCTCAGATAAGAAATAGTTGGAACTTTGACTTTCATTGTACAATTTTTTATTGTACAATTGTTTCACTAAGATTTGTGACATTTAATTCCACATACAGTAGTAATATTTGATATAGGTGTTGACAATTAATCCTGAGTCCATGCGCTTCTGTCAGCTATAGATGAATAACAGTACTTGATCCAGCACCGCCTTCGGATTCTGAAATCACATTGTTCAGCTTTGGTATGCACCTTTGGTCTTTATGCACTGAAACATCAATTAGGTTGTGATCATGCTGTCTACAACAAATATTGGTACTTCCTTTTATAAATTTGTTACATTTTATTCCAACAATTTCTTATTGAAGGTTGTAAATTATGAGTCAAAGTTTTCAGTCTATGTTGCACAAACATCCACAAAGTTTTGTTTGTCTTCACAGCTTCTCACAGAGATGAAGAATGTCAACTTTATAGTAAACACGACGCATATATACTTTGACAGCAATGGAGACCCTAGTTTAGGGTATGATATTGTATATTGGAATAGAACAGATTCCAATAAGGGCTTTCAAACCATTGGGGGATACTGGCCAGATGGAAAAATTAAAATCTCAGAGGATCTTGTAAAACAAATGTGCAGCGTGATGGTGAGGTTCACATTTAAAAACACTAAATAGTTATTCCACTTAATACACATCACTTTGTGCTCATTTCTGTCTTTTTCCTTTAGGTGACTGCAAATAACTGCTCCAAAACATGTCGCCCTGGACATGAGCTGAAACTGCTGAAACATAAGTGCTGTCGTTATTGTGTTAAGTGTGCAAGTGGAGAATTTTCTCCTACAAATGGTAAGTGTTTATACTTTTTTCAACTTGCCACAATAGCATTTATTATGTTTTATACTATAAAACCTGCAAGAAAGACACAATCTGAAGCATGAATAAAAGACAGGAAAAGAGAAAATAGTTAAAATGTATAAAAATAAATTTCAGAACATCAGACATAATACTTCTTACAGGAAAACCATCACTGTGACAAATATTCCTCCCATCTGAAAGCAGTTTGTTGACTTCCTAGGGACTCCATGTGCACGCTGCCATGCAAACCAATATTCAACTGCAGAACGGGACCAGTGTCGAAACAAAACTGTTGAGTGCCTACGCTGGACAGATCCCTTCACTGTCATTTTGAGCATTTTGGAAGTCCTGGGGATTATTGTTACCGTACTATTTATTATGTTGTTCACAATCCATCGAGCTACTCCCATTGTGAAATCTGTTGGAGGGTGCTTGAGTTTGTTGGAGCTTTTGTCCTTGCTGCTCTGCTTCTGCCTTCCGTTAACCTTCCCAGGATGTCCCACTAAGATTTCCTGCATGATAGGCCTTCCTCTCTTTGGCATTGCCTTTTCCCTCTGTATTGCCTGCATTCTAGCCAACCTGTTCCAAATATTAGTGGGCTTCAAATTTAACCAGAACATGGAGAGCAGGTTGAAGAAGGTCAATCGGCCACTGGCTGTGGTGACCATTGTCTCTGGGATCCAGGTGGTAATATGTATTTTATGGCTGCACTTTGACCCCCCTGGTCCAAGTGAACAGAACTTTGATCAAAAACTCCTAAAAACGTGTTCAAAAAACTCCTCCTTTTTCCTCTCTATGCTGGCCTACAATATTTTGTTGGCTCTTATATGCTTTATTTTTGCATATAAAGGAAGACAGCTGCCAGATTTGTACAAAAATGCTTGTTTAGTTTCCATCAGTATGCTGGTGTTTCTAGTCGTCTGGTGTCTCTTTATCCCCATTCATATCAATTTGACTGGGACTTACAAACAAGCTATGGAAGGTGCTGCCATTGTCATTACCTGCTACTGCATCCTAGGCTTCCACCTGAGCCCTAAGTGTTACATTATGGTCTTCAGGAAGGAGCTCAATAATGAGAACGCCATTATGGAGCACATTAAAAAATATTATGAGCAGAATGGCATCTCTGTGGTGACATCCAGAACGTAAACACAATTCAGCACACGATGTATTGATCCATTTGAGCCAGGTTTGTGGTGGGATGTTTTTTCATAGAGACCATGCCACTGACCCCTTTTTGGCCAGAGCTCCTCCTCTACGGTTTTGACTAGAAATGAAAATAATTTGTAATTCAACTGCTCATTTTACATTTTACTTTTTCTGTCTACATGTGAAAATTGCCAAAACAGACGCTTAGGTGTGGTTTGGACTTTTTGTAGTAAAAGTTCATTGTGTCTGCTGTTGCTTGACATCAGTATACAGTATATTTTTTTCTCACCCTGGCAACAAAGGTCTGCAAACATAACACTTTTATTTTTGAAGGATTAGAGTATCTAAGGCTGCTTGTGTGCTGGTGGACCAGCAAATCGACAGGAAAATAGTAATTAACATGTGTCTGGGCACAATGGACACATTTAGTCTTTTCCAAGCAGGTTATGTTAAGAGAGGACGATATGACCACGGATGGTGACAGTCTATCAGGGTGTTAAGTGACCGCAGATACTATGGGACTTTTACTGTGAAAGGTCCAAACCACGCCTGTGGGTCCAGTTTGACCATGTTCACATGAAAACAGAAAAATTACCATGGAAAATAAGTACATGGACCACACAATTATACTTTGCTCATTCAAAAGTTTTGAGTTCAATTAAAAAATGAGAAAATGGCTTATTTTCTCATCTACCTATATGGTTAAATACTAGCAAGTCATTGTTTTTCATTATCCAACTTTCCATTTGTAACAGATGTGAGTTGAATAAACTGTAAGCAGATTCATAAGCCATAGTTCACATATTGTACTTTTTGGTAAGGCGCTTACTTTATTACTTTGCATTGGCATGTGACAATGTTTTCAAGTGTCACATGTGTAAATATGAACTTTTAAACCTTTTTGCTAATCTTAATTTCAGACACAAAGAAACTTTGTTTGGGTGTGTAAACTCCCAAATTCTATCCTAGTATTCAAAGTCTCAGGTAGCATGTGTCTAAGTAGTTTTAAGTGATACTGTATGTTCTTATTAAAGTGAACTCAGCTATGTACTGCATATGCAAACCAGAGAAGCTGCAGCACTGGTTTAAATGTACATGTACTTTGTTTGCACTCCATATTTTGTAATAAATATATTTGCAATTACAGTTGTCCTTGTCCAGGAGCAGCAGCTGGAGGTAAATGGTGTGCAGTCTCTGGCAAATAAGTAAAGCAGTTCATTCTACAAACACTAGATGGGGCTCTGCAACCTATAAATAGGATCTAGAAGTACACCAAACCAGTTTCCATAACCAGACTGCAAGAAAAAAAAAAAAACCCCACACCCAGTTCTATGTTGGCTGTGCACCTAATGTTTTATTTATTAAAAAAATACAAAACTTCAAAAAGTTTCCATAGGAAAGCATTATCAATGTGCAATCCCGTCTCTGGTATCCATTTCAAGTGTATGGTTAAACACTGCTTATTAACATAAAGAACAGACTGTGTCTTCTACAAGTTAAAAAAAAAAAATTAAATACAAGAGGAGAAAAGGAGAGGAGCAAGATGCTCCTTGCATCCCTGTATAGTCAGTGTTAATCATGAAGATTTGTTTTCAGGTGGGACTATGATAAATGTTGACATCATTCTTCACATGCTGAAATATCCTGCACGTATGTGTGTGTAAGCCTGCTTTATGAGATGGTGTTTCAAAACGCTGCAGCCATTTCAGCCAAAGGGTTACATTGTACCGCATCTGATAAGCACTGTGTGATGCATGCATACATTATTTATTGTACAGGTTTGTGTGTTTGGGTAGCCAATACAACTCAAGCAATAACCAGCACTAATGCATTTGACAGAGGCATATCATATGGTTAAAAATCTTGATAATTAACACAAAGGGGCTCTGCACAGAAATGGAGGTCATGGAAAAAAGATAAACATAGCAGCCTTTCTTGAGGATTTAAATCACTCCTCCAACCACCTCTTTGCAAGTCACTGTGAATGCAGTTCTGAACAGGAGAGATGCTCAAGTAAAACCACTTTACAAGTTTTACTGGTCAGTTAGTGTCACCAGCTGACAACTGTTTTAATACACGTCTAATGAAAATCAGTAACCCTTCACATTTGGACTATTGCTACATTTTTAGTTGTTAGGAGTCCAATGAGAGATACCTAAAGTAGCTGTACAGTTTCTTTAGCAATGTGTTTCTCAACCTGTTGTATTCCACTTTCTCTAACACATTAGTACTCAGTGTCAGTCACCCCGAGTAGGAAATTAAAGACTTGAGTGACTGATTAACTTGGCACCCTGAAACCCTCAGAGTGATTCAGCCTCATTTCTTAAAAAAAAAAAAGAAAAAAAAAAAAAGAAAAAAATAATCCCCAGCTTCCATACAGAACACAGAAATGTGTGCAACTTGCTCCTCTCCTTCTCCTGTCAAGTAACTGGCCATAAAAAAAAAAATAAACACAACGAACTTTTGTCAATAATTGATGGTTTTGCATTTAAACCACACGGGTCTGACAGGGCTTTGTAGGCGTCTCTAAGCCGCTCTCTCTGCCGCAGCAAGGTGGAACTTCCTGCAGGTTCGACTCCTCTGCTGGGGCTGGCATGCCTTGGGAACAGATCTGGGCATATTGCCTGGAAAAGCCAACATAGCTTGAGTTAGATTCTGTACATCTGCAATTAGAAGGCTGATATAGAAACAAATGGTTTCATTTAAAAAAAAAAAAAAAGCCACCCACCAGGCAGGGCGTGACATCACATAATGAATGTCAGGTCTTTGGAAGCCGTTGAAGGTGGAGGAGGCAGCCACAGTATAGGCACCCATGTTGTCAAATACCAGCCAGTCGCCCACCTGCAGGTCAGGAAGGCTGCACTGTTCTACAATGCGATCCAGCCCATCACATGTTGGGCCCCAGATACTGCAAGGGTACATGACTTCATCTGGCTTTGGCTTCTGTAAGAAGCATAGCACAAAAGACAAACATTTACTTGCTTAACCTCTAATGTAAAGACAGATGAAAATCTGGTAAAATAAAGTACCCATGTTGAGTTTACCTTGTGCAGTGATGGCAGGCAATGAGCGTGGTCATATAAGATGCAATTGAAGGATCCGTAGACACCATCATTGACATAGTACATTAGAGTCTTGTCATTGGTGACCTCGTCTTCCTCTGTGACAGAAGCACAATCATAATCCTCACCTACATACACAATTAGTCACATTTTATGCCCCTGCCGCCCACCCACAATCTTTACCATCAGATGCAGCGTCATCATCCATAATGACCTTCTTGGCAATGATGTTGACAACTAGTGTGTAAGCAGAGGCCACATAAAAACGCCCAGGCTCAGCTATGATCTTCACATTACTGTCGACAGGGAAGTACTTGTCCAGGGCTGGGTTGATGACTGCAGTGATCTATCAGAGATGGTGCAAGAGTAAACTCCATGTGTAACATTTAACCCCAGACATGTTAATATTTTAGGAAATATTGACCAAAAAATTTACCTCTTCAAATTTGAGTTCAACATCATCTGAACCAGGGAAACCACCCCCAATGTCCAACAGATTCATGTTGTAGCCCAGCTCTTCCTGTGGGGAGGATCACAAGAGTTTTAAGGAATCATCTGGACAACAAACCCATGTAGATTAGTTACAAAAATATAAAATCAGGCATAACTTACCCCCATATCAAAGACACAGCGGGCATCAGCAATAGCCTGGCTGAAGGTCACTGGATCAGTGCAGCCACTGCCAACATGAAAGCTAACACCAATCACATCCAGCCCCAGTTCTTTAGCCCGCTCAAGAAGACCCCGACATGCCTTCAGCTGGGCCCCAAACTTCACGCTAAGGCGACACACTGCCTTTGAGTCATCTGTAGCAATACGCAGCACAAGCCTAGAAATAATAAAGGCTTAATGAAAAAAAGGAGGACCAAGGAGATGAGCAGAAAATCAAATATTTAAGAAATGCTGGCTGGATCTTTCAAAAAATCTTACTTTGCATTGTCATGACAGCGAGCCACTTTCATGAGTTCCACCTCACTATCAAAAGTCATCATCTGAACCCCATGGGTAGATGCATACTTGATCTGAGAAACTTGTTTGCAGGGGTTGGCATATATGATTCTGTTTGGATTCACTCCCGAAGACTGAACCAGCTGAATCTCAGTCTAGAACAAAATGACAGTCAGCACAAAAGTACCAATATAAAAACATCCTGCCAAAGTCATTTCAGCACATCATTGCCAAAGCTTTGTACCATTACTCTGAGACACAGCATTATGGGAACGTTAACACACCTTGCTTGCACAGTCGAAACCAGTTCCCAGTGATGCCAAAGTTGTAACAACTGCCCTGCTGTCATTGCACTTGACAGCATAAAACGGCGTAACACGGGGCAGGGCCCTTGTCCAGCGCAAGTGTTTCTTTAAGATGTCCCCCAAATCACAGACGTAGAAGGCATCCCTATCATCCTAGAACAAAAAAAAAAAAAAAAAAATATTTAACAAAAACACTAATAAAGCATAATTACAAACACGCTCAACTGATCAGTTTGTTCTGACAGATTTTTATATTAAGACGGTACACCAGAAACATGACCAGAAGGGAGGCGTTGACATTTATCACATTACAATGCTAGCAGGCCTACCGACATGGATGACTCATTGATCTTCTGTTCGACAACATCCCGGGCAGAGAAGCCCTCCTCCAGGAAAGAGAATTCAAATTCAGTGGTAGTGTTCATGGTCACAAAGAGTCCTTTTGATTCGTTACCAAGAAGCTGAAAATAAGGACAGTGGCATTTTAAGATCACATTCAGCTTTCAGGCTGCAATATGTTTTGTGTCCTAGATTTACAAAGATCTGATTTATTATACAACCTCAATAGAAAGTCAAACACTGAAACTACTGTACACACTTGACTGGGCAATAATTTATTGACATGAAATGAGCAGTGCAACACTTACTTGGATACAAAGACGGAATTTGTAGTCAATTACTCAGGTGCAAAGAGGCCAAGGTGGCTCACCAGTGAAGTTAAACCCCTTCAAATAAGACTCGAGGCCAGGGCCGTCTGTGTGCGTCTTCCTGGACTGATGATTCTGTTGACAAGAGCAGATGAAAGGGACATTACAAAAAAAAAAAAAAAAAAGGGGGAGGGGGGGTCGGCTCATGAGATAGGAAACCACTTTGCCTTTATAGAAATAACACGTGATTACAAAGCGTTAGATAAATAAATTTAAATTTGGAGTGCACAGTGAGTTTTTAAACACGTCTCCTGAAGGAGCCACAGGTTACTTTGACCTGTTGTACAAGTTGCATATTAATACATGCCCAACAATAGATTTTAAGCAAATTACATTATGCATCTATAGATGTATTAATTTAGCACCAACACCAACTTCGTCTGATAAATATGCAGTACTTCAAAACGGCCAAAAAGAGGGCATAACGACTTATTAATTGCGTCTTAAACGCACGCCATTGTATAACCATGTCATGACAACTTGAGACCGTCTGCTAGAAGTCCCTGAAAAAAAAAAAAAAAAAAAAATACATCCAAGTCCCGCCCACCCCCCAACTCTAACCAATAAAAATGAAGACCTGCCTTTTGGAGAGAAGAGCGATATGAGAACTAGCCAATCACAGCCAAACAAAGGACACTGCCTTCAACATGCCGGTTCCGCTTCGACATCTTCGTGCCATGCGGTACTTTAGCTTTGTCATAAGATAGTTTGCGCCAAAATCACACGGTGAATTGCGGTGCCTGTATGTCACCAAGTTAAAACACCTTAGTCTGTAGCCTTGGAAAGTCACAATCACTCGTTATACAGATTAATTAGCTAGGTTACAACAATGAATGGGCTGGCTAGTTAGCTGGCTAAGCTAACAGATCCTCTGCTACCAAGGCCACGTAGTAACTTCAGAGCCGCAGAATTTGAATTAAATTAACCGCAGGTTAACACACGTCTCCGGTTTCATGGTGGCTTTTACGCTGCCTAAACCAGTAGACTGAGAAAGTTACAAACACGTTAGCTATTTTCCTACAATGACATATTTGAGGCACTGAACAGAATAACCAACAGAAAGCGTAGAAAACTTACCTTAAAAAGCATTTACAAAGAGTTTGTCCATTAGATCCGACCACTGGGATAAAATAAAGCAGTACCCCTTCACAACGAAGTCTACTGCTGAACGTCCTGCCTCTCCACCGGGACTGAAGAAGACCAGACTGAAGACTGATACGGGAGCCCGACTGTATTTATAGAGAGCCCGTTACCAGGGTAACGCAGCCAGCTGAAACCGGCCTCCCATCCACGTAGGAACCGGTTTAGACCTGTCACCTCCTCATCCACATGGCGTAAAGACAGACAAGGATCACTGAAGATGGAGGCATTACAAAAGTAACGAAGCCTGTTCGACAGTTTCGTCGTGTGAATAACTTAAGGCTTGGTTCACATAAAACAGAAACGACTCCCATTTGACTTTCACAGGGGTTGTAAAGAAATGTTTGTCTGGAGCCTCAGTAATACTTAGTAATAATGATAGGTCTAAATGAGTGTTTCTCAGAATTTTTCGGCTGAAAGACTAAAAAAAATATGGCATCTTCGTCCCCCTCAATATCATGGCCATCTGCCCACAGACATTATAAAGATAGACGCCGCATCGACCTTTTACTGTCTATTGGCGCTGACGAGCCGTGGGGCCGCCATCTTGGACAGGTCACCCACTCCACTCAGCGCTGTTTGGCAGCACATTTAATCCATCGTAATTCGTAATATTAAACTGATTTTCACGGGTTTTGTTTTGTTTTGTTTTTGCTGCAAACGTCATACATGTAGCTATGATACAGGACAAATGGTTCTGCGTATTTTAATATTCATAGTGGGATTAACAGTAATAGGATATTCTGATATAGCCTCGACTGTAGACAGGTATTTTG
>JAQQAE010015524.1:0-12024 GCA_029823295.1 Pseudamia nigra
ATGCAGTTTTGGAATGAGTAACACAGTTACACCCCCCCCCCCCTCCCCCTTTGAATCATGGTGGAGGGGTTTGTGTACCTGAGGTATGTTGTCGGGGGTTTTTCCCCCCCTGGTAGGGTATCCCACAACAAACTGGTCCTAAGTGACAGGTCAGGCTACGAATGACTCGAGACCCTTATGACTATGTCTTCCTGTGGACGGACCACCTACAGGGAGGGTCGTTAGGGTCTGGTGCTGTGTGGTTTGGGTTGCAGCCGAAGGCAGGGGCCTAGGTGGTCCAATCCCCAGTTGCCAAAACTGGGAGGTGGCCCTGGGGCAGACCCAGGATGCAATGGAGGGACTATGTCTCTTGGCTGACATGGGGAGTCCCTCTGGTGGAGCTGGAGGAGGGGGCTGGGAAGAGGGAAGTCTGAGCTTCTCCACTTTGGCTGCTGTCCTCGAGGCCCTGACCAGGATAAGTGGAAGCACCCCTAAAAACTGGACCAAAATCCCTGGTAATATTTTCCTATTCACTCTTATTTTGAACTTGAAGTCACAGGCACCTGGACAACACTATGCAGATTGCTTCACAGATCTTATGTCTTTCAATGGGGGCAGTGTGATTGTGGGGGATGGGACTTGTCATCACTGAAAGCCATGAATCTTGAACACACACACACACACACACGGAGCAAAATGTGGCCAGGCAGGTGAACAGCCTAAGGACGAGGAGCCAAACTATTGTGGCTGTGTGTGGATCTTCCACAGGCTACTAAAGACACTGACAGTGTAAAATGAGTAAAGTATAAAAATGGTCAATATGTGTAGTTCTTCCTTATTACTGTGGGAGAGTGCAATCATCCAATCCACCAAGAAACTCAAAACTAGAGTAAACATCAACAGGAGAATATTACAGTTTGCACACTTTTCGGGGTGCTGCCATGCTACCTGCATTTTTAGCTGTGTTGTTCATTCCATGTATGTACAGTCCTTACAAGTTTTACCTGGTTGTAAAGGAGACTAATCAGGCTTTCCAACAATATAAAATACAATACCAATCGCTATTGTTAGAGGGGAGAAAACAATTGACAGAAACAACAAAAAAATGACTTTTTTGAGGAGCTTACTTTACCCATTATTTTGGGTAGGAAACATAACCCAGTGGACTGGGTTACTGTAATTGGATTTGTCCATATTTGACCCAGCACCAAAAAACGTATACAATTTAAACCCATCATGTTCAAAGTGTGCGCATACTGTATAACTGCCATTTGAGAAACAGTCTACCATAACAGCGGTTTTCTTCATTTAAATTTTATTTTCATATAGTTCATAGTTTTCTTCATAGACCTGGGTGAATGGCACAAATGTGCAAATCCCAGCATAATGAACAACTGTCACATAAAATAAATACAGCACCTTTCCAGCATCACTAAAATAATTTCAATATCCAGAAGTAATAAATACTGAATGTACCAAGATTCTCAGTCTTAATTTACAAAACACAAAGACAACACACAATAGATTTTGTGTCATATTGAGCTTTTTTTTTGAATGTTTTTCTTGATCTTTTGTTGCACAAACTCCAAACTTACACATACAAACATCTACAGTTTCTACACACAGTACACTGATTCTGAATTGAGCTCACATTTAGAGTAGAATTTGTAATAAACCAGTTAGCGTGAAAGTAAAGAAAACGCAAAGTCCTTCAGTCATTGGTCCAGTGAAGCATCGAGGCAGGTCTTTGTACATGAAGGATTAGTTTCAGGCAGGGGTCAGTCCCAATGTTTCCACTCAGGACTCATCAGCAGTGATGTGCTCTTGAAGAGCTGAGTGAAGCCATGCCTTTAAAAAGTCCTCCATCCTGTTACATGACTGGAAAGTCTTCAGGCTGGTGTTCACTTTATTTTGACCACATCCCATATGACTGTCATCAATACAGATAAAACTCAAACCATTTAGCTTTTGATACTTTATACATATATAGAATGAAAATTCTACACGTAGTAACATTAAATAGTAAACTTTTACATTTTCGACGGGAGTTTCAGTTTGACAGAGGGCGCTCTTTTGATGAGTTGATCAGCTGTGGCCCTTGAATTTAACATTGTCCTTTTCCACCAACATGGAACCAGTTCCATTCTGGTTCATGAACCCAGTTTGAACCATGTGGAGCATTTTGACTAAAAATACTTGCTTCAGAAATAAAAATGTAAGTATTCCCTTGACCATAATTTACAGATTGCACCAAAACAATGAACATAAACTGTTGTAAAAGCGGAAAAGAACATGTGCATTTATAGTGAATAAACCCAGAATTTGGTGGTAACTTAGGGCAGTTTCATACCTTAGAATTCAAACCAGAGTTTTTAATCTCTGTTTGGTCTCCTTGGCTCAGCTTTCACAGTGGTATTTGGCAGTGACTAATCCGTCATGTTGTCATCATTTACGTATCTCTCTATACTTGATTGATTTACTTCTGATGTTAATTCACCTCATTTTTGACTGTTTCTTCCACTAGTTTTTCCTTTTTGTTTTTGATGATGACAGCTTCGCATAACTTCCTGTGATTAGTCTGATATTTGAAGTAAAGAGGTTTAGATGCAAACCAAGATGTGAGGTGCAAACCAAGACAACTCCATGGCCTTGTGGAGAACTCACATCTGAAAATCTGGCTTGAATCAAACTGGAATGTCTGAAAGTCTTTGTGAAACAGGTAGGTATGAAAGCACCCTTAGTCAAAAGCTCAAAAGAGTGAATAAACAGGTTTCTCTTTAATGGAGAAACAAACTCAGGGAAAAAGTAAGGATGACCAAGACTGAAGCATCATAAAGTATAGTACAGCATGTTACACCCTTGTTCCACTCAAAACCTGTGGAAATAAGGCCTGGTTCAATAGAGGTCCCAAAATCCAGAAAGAAACTAGCTCATGAACTACGACTCATTTGGTGTAAAAGGTCCAACACAGACTTCCTGAACCATCAAGAGGAAAGGCTCCACATTATTGCTGACACCTCCCCCTTCTTAACAGACTCCAATGGACAAAATGCTTTTGTCAGACTTTAATTGTTTGTGCATCATTTATGCACATTTCCTACATATATTGCGCTTTCCCAGCCATATCTTGTACTTACTGTATGTGACAAAATGAATTGCACAATTACAAACATCTCCCCTTCAGAGATTCAGTCATATACATATATATATATATTTTTTAAAGTTACCTGGGTCCAAGGTTAACAAGGAGCACAGTCACCACTAACTTTCAGAACACATACTCAAGTTTCACCAATTTAACCCCACTTTGATTAAGAACAATCACTGCAAGCAACAAATCTATGTCATCATACAATAATGAAAACACTAGTTCTTGCTTTGAGACAAAAACAGCTGGCATACAGGACATCCAAGAAGTCAGACAATACGATACAAACATGCGTCACGATTGGATACAGAGGGATCAGAGTGAGTTCAGGATGTGATCTTTTTCCATTTGTCTTAACAGAGGAACAGGCCGCATATGATGAATAATCTCAGATCTTCCTCTAAGGTGATTTTTTTTTTTTTAAATGTTTGTATTATCAGCAAAAGAGCACCCAAGTCTATTGTGAAGAACAGAACATTGTGTTCTACACTGCATATATTGTGTAAGGTCTTCTTTAAGCTCTCATAATATAAATAATATCCGTGGTCCCCAACTGAGCTGTATTCATCACAGAGATGAAAATACGGCAACAGAAAAAGTATAAAAATATGTGACAGACTATTTTGAGTCAGCTCTCACACACATGCATACACGGCAAGTATCCACTCATTCAGACTTGGGTGAGACTAAACAAGACACAAATTAGAGGTTGGATCCCTCTAAATGTACTCTAAATGTAAAAGCACTGAAGTCTCACTCATTCACACAGAGACAGAGTCTACGAGGTTAGACGGACTCCCGTAGCTGAGATAATCTCCATCATATCTGAACGGTGTGGTTTTTTTTTTTTGTGTGTTTATGTTTGGAAATCACTGTCCATGAGAGGTGAGAGGCTCACATACTTGAACAACGCCGGACACCTTTGCGGTGGGTGTGGAAGCCCTCATACATCCTGAACGCACAATCAATAGGACGTCTTCAGGTCAAACACCACACTCATCCAGCATCTGAACTACTGGTTACTGTAGCAGCACCCAGTGCTCGCTCATTGATTGTCAGCACACATATTGATGTATACCTTTGGAGAAATCATACCAAAGTAGTGATATGTATAAATAATGGTACATAATGAGGTTCTTACCTTGGAATGGTTGAGACCAATTTAAATGAGGTTGGCAATAACTTCATACAGGTTTAAAAATACCAATATGTGATTATTGTTCTTTCTTTTTTTTTGTGCTACCAAATGAACACTCTGAAGAGCCCTTAAATTAAATGTATATTGTAATCTCTTGTGCCACACATTATTGAATCAATAAGACTCGTTTTACAGCCTCTTCTTTAGGCATGTGACTGATTTGTGCTTCATGACATTAAGGGGAATTAAAGCATTTCATAGTGTGTCATGTCAGACAAAACTCAATTAAAGGTAAACAATCAAAAGCTCACTTAAAAATGAAACTTAAGGTCCACTATCGGGTCTTTCTTTTTGTACAGTTTACATTCTCCGTGGGTGACCTTCCTCTGTTGTATCCAAAGCCACTGAGTGGACGTTGAGAATTAAGGGTTTGTAAATTATGTCAAAGTCTGCAGAACTTCTCCGAGTGTCAAGTGCACAAAAAATACAGTCTATGATGAGAAGGGCTATTGTGTGGAGACGTGTACCTTTTTCCTATTTCAATGTAACACTTAGCTTACTGGTAGTTTTGCACATACTGTCAGTAAGCTAACATTTAGCAGGAAAATTCAGTGCCCAGAGTCAGACACATTTCTCCAGAGCGCCTGAAGATATGTCCCAAACCGACATATTTTTTCTCATACCCACTTGTGCAGACAAGATATGTATCTTGTGGGAATGAGATATCTCAGGGGATAATTATTTAATCCATCTTTCTAAGGTACAGTGGCATGCAAAAGTTTGGATGCCCCTGGTCAAAGTGAACAGTTCAGTAAGTGGAAGAGAAACTGATCTCCAAAAGACATAAAGTTAAATAGGAAACACTTTTTTGCAATATTTTAAGCAATATCAATGTATTATTCAGAATTCAGACGCTGAATTTTGTGGTGAGGATGCTAGAGAGGTTCCTTCTGATAACTCTTTCATGACGGCCATATTTGTGTAGGTGTCGCTGAACAGCTGAACAGTGAACCACAGCCCCATAGTCTGCAAAATCTACCTGGAGAACTTTTGCAGTCAAACAGGGGTTCTTTCTTGCTTTTCTACCATTCCAACAAGCTGTTCTCGCTGATATTTTTCTTAATCTTCCAGACCTTATCTTGACCTCCATTCTAAAAAAATATTGCAGAAGACAGTTAACTTTATGCCTTTCGGAGATCATTTCATCTTCCATTTGCTTAACCGTTCACATTAACTGAAACTTTGACTAGGGGTGCCCAAACTTTTGCATGCCCCTATATATCATGACTTCTGCACACAGCTGCCATACAATGGAGAGAACTCAACTAATTAAGTGCCATTTTCATCTCGTAATATAATGAAATTCTTATGGGTCTTGCAAGTAGACAGCATTAAAATGCAGATTAAAATTTTCCAAAAAGGTAATATCCCACTCGCATCATATATTATCTTGCTGGCTCAAGATAGTGATTTATGGGAACATGAACAAAATATGTCACTGTTTTGGACCTGAGGGCCTTGTCATTGTCCAAAGATGTGCACTTTCTTATTCCTTAACATTAAAAATATAGTGTGCCCGAGGTGTGGCACGTACCAGATAACACTCCGTTAAAGTTTTGCTTACTTACTGATAAAAACATTACAAAATATGTTACATTAGCCATTAATCTATCGCAAGTAAGCTAACAGATGAAATGTGTACAACGTAACTGCTAATATTTTAGCTGTGTGGCTAGCAGCTGATCGTTCTTGGCTGTGACACAGGTTGTGTGTTCTGTGACTTGTTCAATTGGTGAAAATGTGTGACATGACTTGAATTTTGCAGGTAATTGTTTCTTTCATAGTTTCCTCTTGTAAGCGGTGCTAATAGTGTTACAGCATGTTTTGCTGAGGCGGAGTGTTCAGTGTTCAATCCCCTGTAACTTTAGGATTTTTCATATTAAGACACGATGGAGTAGAAGTTACTTGATATTTGCAACTTCTCTAAAATATAATACAAATTAAATATTTTACAGGCAATTCATGTTGTAGCATTTGTCTGCTGTTCTGTTTTCTATTTTGTCAATAAAATCAGTACAAGGCTGCAGTGATTTAAATGTAATGATGGGATTTTGAAGGACTAATCCAGACACTTTCTCCTACCGCACGTATCAACACACGAACACGCATGCAATCACACTCACACCACTAATTTAAAATATTACACCACAGTATCTGCTCTCATTGTTAGCACTTGACCAAAATCCATCCTACAGAGGTCCTGTGTCACACTACTGTCATGGCTGTGAGGAGGGACGGACTGTAAACAGAACACAAAACACTGGAACTGGGTCAGAATATTCCCATTCGCAGAGAATCATGTGAGATGCATCATCTTCTGTGTGTGTATGTGTGGGTGTTTGTGTGTGTGTGTGGGTGTGTGTGTTTTTGGTTGGACATACACAAGGTTTCTAAATAAATGAACTTCTTCATTTTTTGGTCATCAGAAGCAGCTCTCATACGTTTGGCTTCAGGAGGCATTGGTCAAAGGTCAGGGAAGTGTATTCAGCACTGAAATTGTGAAATAGTGTTTCCTACAGAAAATCCAGTGACATCAATAAAAATACAAGCTGAACAGTTCAAAAGCAGTGCTGCAATCCAGATGATCAGGCTGAGGACAGCTAAGAAATATACAACATACATGGACTAAAACTTTTTATACACAGTTCATTCCATAAATATTCATACCCATTCACATTTTACAGTATTTTGAATTGTTTCTGTGATAAACAAATGTATTTTAGTTGAAATAATGTGCAAAATTTAAACTGCAAAAATATTTCATGTTTTTAATTTAATTTAACTTTTTTCTAGTTTGTTTTAAGATAAGCAAAAATGTTTTGTCCACCATTATTCACACCCTTAATGAGAAATCAAATGCAAAATGATCACGGCTTCCAATGGATTCATGGATTTTCTGTCTGTTCTAATTTGCAAAGGCCTCTGGGTCTGTGGGGTTAGAAGGGCCCCTTCCCATCACAGATACTCCATTAAAGTCTGGACTTTTCTTCTTTTTTAATAATGTCATTCACTTTTATGAGTTTGTGAAACATTCCCAAAGCATTGTGCTCCGACTACCATGCTGGACTATTAGGACTTGTAGTTGAACGCATAACACTCTTTTTTGCTGAGTAAAAGCTACGTCCATGTGCCTGAAACACTCAATTTTTGTCTCATCTGACAATATAATCTAAGACCAAAGACACATATCTTTGTCCACATGAGTTTTGTAAAGACTAAATGAGATTCTACTCTTCTACAAGAGTGAAGGCTCAAGGTCAGCATGGAGGGGGTACAGAGTTGTGCAACATCTGCTGGTGTGTCCAATTTGACATTTTGGTCTCAGTGTCACACAAATTCTTCATGATAGCCTTGATAGTAATGTGTGGTAAACGTGGACATTATAAAAAAAAACAATACAAGATCCTGGAGAACAACATCATTCTAGGGAAGAACTGAGCCTTGTGCAGCTTTAGACCTACCAGGAAGACAATGGCTGAAAGCATACAGAAAGGCTGGTCAAGAAATGGTTTGTGGACATGATGTAAATGATGTGGATTGACAAAACCAGAGTCAAGACTGAAATTTGTGGAGGGAGCTTAAGATGATGACAAGGAATCCCTCCAATCTTAAAGACCATAGAGGCTTTGCAAAAGAACAATGGATTAAAATCCTTGCACAGACTTGAAGAGACCCTGTAATTAAGTCCAGGAATCATCACTTCACAGCTGATTCTGGACATGCCAGACACAAGAAAATACCAAAAATAACCGTATTCCATAAAATGTCTTGCAGTTCATTTTTGCTGCCTATTATAACCTTCACATACCACATCAATCAAAATGAATTTTCCTTTAATAAAAACAATCAATAATGTAAAACTGGTATGGGTGTGAATACTTTTGGGTGTATATCCTTTTCAATGGCTTTTGTCAGTCTCATCTCGTCATTTAATCTCATTCATGCATGTGCTCCCAGAAAGACATTTTATCCAAACTGCACATCACAGCAGCATCATATTCATGTTTTCACTGTTCTGGTACTGGATCAGTGCAGTTGAAATCTTATACAAATTGTACTAGAAACTCAGTTTGTTTTACACATGTGTGAGCATGTGACTTCCTGTCACTCATATTTCAAAATAAAATAAAATAAAAGCTTGAAATGATTACATATTTAACACATGCATGTTCATGTTTTGCAAAGTCTGTCGAATATGGTGCAAATGAAATAAATTACTTACATTTTCTTTATTAATTCAGTTGAACTTCACTATGACAAACTGCATAGAGCGTGAACATGGAACAGTGTCATGAGTCTCTTTGGACTACTGCAGAAATAAGAAATGTTTATTTTACTAAAATAAGGTAGCGTAATAATAATAAAAAGATAAAGTACTGACTGTCAGAAGTGTCACTTACTTGATGTTATTTGCTGTTAAGTAATTTTGATGATTTTATCAGAATAAAATGTAAATGTATTTCATTAAAATGTGAATCAAAACTAAAGGCAAAACATTTTATACATTGTCTTTATCTTCCAGAAACCGCTATAGGTTACTTAAAAATATGAGTGACAAATTCTCACACATGCACAGAACAAATCATTTACATGTTTGGATCAGGCCTTAAATAAATGTTAGGTTTGTGGATGTCTGTGAGCTCTCCTGTACATCTCTGTGGGACAGTGTTACACTTTGAATGATGCAGACTGTATTTCAAAGGTTTCTGGGCTTATGGTGAGGGTGGCAGTGTGCTCTCTGGTAGTGTGAAGGGGCAGCGGTGAAGCTCTCTGAAGGGATGTCCACATGTCGTATTAAACACACTCCAGCAGTACTCGGCTGCTGCTGCCTTCTGGTGCTTTATTTGTTTTTTTACTGCAGCACTTGGCCTCGTGTTTCAGGTAACTTAGTTGCGAGGAAACTACCTGCGGCGAGCGCACCTGCTGCGAACAAAATGGGTACAGCTTTTGTGATGCCCACGAACGACTGGAAGATGCTGATTCCTAACACAGCTGCCAGTTTGCAGAGAGCATTCAAGAAGCCAAACGCTGTGGTCCTAAACAGAGAAGAGAAACAGTACAGTCCTTTAACTGAGCAGCAAATGTTACATCAAGAAAATGATTTTAACATGATGTATGATAGACTTAGAAGTGAATTTCAAAGTTTGATTATTGACATGTGAAATAATCAAAGTCAGAGCTCTCTAGGTTTTCATTTTACAACCCCAATTTCATAAAAGTTGGGATGTAAATAAAATGTAAATAAAAACAGAATACCATGATTTGTTGGAACAGAGTGGAGCAGAGAATGGGTAGGTGGAGAGAAGGGGGTGGAGCTAAAGACGTAAATGATGCACACCTGAGGGCTGATGAGAGAAGGTGCTCAGACAATGAGCTGAAATAATGGGTTGAAGATTGAACAAGACTGCGTGGAGGCCAAAACACAAAGAGTGAGAGCTGAAGAAGAGGAGGGTGCTTAGCTTAAAGAAAGTAAATAGTATTAAAGAGAAGACAAAATGAATTAGCCTCTGATTCCTGGAAAAACTAAAGAGAAGAAATGCACCAGATCCACTGGAGTGAAGATCGACCGGCTCCGATCCAGTGACTCTCACCTGTGAGGAAGAGCGTCAACGTTACTAAACCTAAGTGATCAGTGACTCTCAGTTCTCGGCTACTTTTCTTTCTCCTGCTCTTTTCCTTTTCCCCCAAAACAGGGCAGTGTTAATTTCATTGACAAAAAATTTTCATCACTGTTTTCATACAGATATATTTTTGCAGACGAAAACAAAACGAAAGCTAAAAATTAAGTCAACAATTAAGACTAAATCTATGACTAAGTTTTGTCAACAAATAGAAGACTAGATGAAAATAGCCAGTGGTGAAATCCAATCAAAAGGAGGGAAAGATACAAGAAAAAGACAAGAGCCACTAAAATATGGAAGAGGCAGGACTGGATGAGAAGAGAACCAATCAGAGCGCCTTATTGAGCAATGAGTGGAAACGCCACTGTTTTGAACTTGTTCCCAGGAAGACAACAGATGAAGAGATGATGATAGAAAGACTGATAAAATATTCAGGACTGGGACAAAAACAAGGGGAGATATGTGACCATTTCACATTTGACAACGATGAAAACAAGACAAAGTGTAAAGCATGTGGAGCGGAACACAACAAATCTGAAGAGACATTTACAGTATAACCACCTGGATATTTTCTCAAAGGTAAATTTGTTTAGACTTTATTTTATTGTGTAAAATAAAATTGTATAAAAACTGCAGTGCACCAACGTTGTTGTCACCTTAAAATGTGACAAATTGATTTATTGGTGAGTTGAGTAAAACAAAGTGTCACCTTCGTCAGGTTAGAAGGAAACTTATGTTCCTCTCATGATACAAACATATCAGTAATGCTGATGCTTATGTATATTTTATAATGTTTTACTTGTTAAAATGCTAGGATATTACATTAGAGTCATGTGAATCTATCATTACATGACATTTTTATCAAGGAAAAAGTGATGAAATCTTACATTTCATTTTACCACCTCACTGACAACTGAAGTATTTACTGCTTGAAAGTCAATTTAAATGTGAAAGTATACTGTAAGTCTTCAAACATTTTGAAACAAGAGTCATTAGTTACTGGTGAAGACAACGAACCAAGTATAAAAAAAAAAGCAAAAACATCCCAGTAGAACATTACAGAGGTTCTGTTCTACAAGCTTAAATTAGAAAAAAATATACATTTTAATCAAAAAGAAGTAATTTTAGTCAAATAAATCACTAATAGATTTAGTCGACTAAAATGAATTGTTTTGGTTGACTAAAATAAATCAAAAGACTAAACCGTGACTACAATTAAGATTAATTTTAGTCAAAAGACTGAGAATAAAACAAAATTAAAATTTCTTGTCAAAATTAACACTGCACCAAAGAACATTTACACCTACATTAATCTGGACACTTTGACATTTGGACAATTCCCTGCCCCTCCCTCTGTGCCCCACACACACACCTATTTACAAAGAGTTCATCATGGGACAAACTTTTTAATTAATGGGCTTTAATTGATTTTTATGGACACTCATGGACTCCAGATAATTGTGTTGTGTATTTGACTAATTTAATTGAAGTTCTACAATTGAGATCTAATTTTGAATGTATTTTTGTGTTATTCCTTCTTGAAGGGTGATGTTTGTGACAAGGAAAATGAACATGAAATTTAATGTGTTACAATTTTTTTCGATAACGCAGGGGGGGCACAAGCCAGTGTTCTTTCTTACGCCGGTCCCAAGCCCGGATAAACCCAGAGGGTTGTGTCAGGAAGAGCATCCGACGTAAAACCTATGCCAAATCAAACATGCGAATCATTAATATGATTTCCAAACCGGATCAATCGAGGCCTGGGTTAACGACGACCGCCATCAGTGCTGTTAACCAACAGGGTGATGGTGGAAACTGGACTACCGTATTTTCCGCACTATAAGGTGAACCGGATTATAAGGCGCACCCTCCAAAAATGTCATATTTTTAATTTTTTCCATACATAAGGCGCACCGGATTATAAGGCGCAGTTGCGTTATGCATCCACCAGATGGCAGTGTGCTACAACAGAAGTGACAGTACTGGCTGCAGTTGCGTTATGCTGCGCTAAAATGAATGTCAACAAAACAATCAGATAAGTCAGTCAAACTTTATTTACAACCAGAAACAGTCTCATA
>JAQQAE010015525.1:0-12023 GCA_029823295.1 Pseudamia nigra
TATGTTTCTTATTGTGTTTTATTGTTGTTGTTTTTATTTTAGCATTTGGTTGTAAAGCACTTTGTGGTTTTTATCTTAAAAGGTGCTATATAAATAAAACTTTACTTACTTACTTACTAATAAGAAGCAGCATCAATATTTAGAATTGCAACATTTAAAAATCCATCCTTATTGGGTTTTGAGGTTTATTTAAGGTCTGTAATGTAAAATAGCATCTGTGAGAATTGGTCTGTACAGTCAACCCTGAGAAATCCTCACAACAAGGAAACAGGAAAAACAAGCTGTTTTGGGTTTTGTGATTTGTTTAATCACGAGTCATAATCAATCATAGTCCAGATAAAGTAACAGTGGAGGAATTTAAATTTTAAAACATCCAATCTTGTCAAATTAAAATTAGCCCCACACTGCTAGAAGAATCACATTAACACACTATTTTTTTCACTTTTACATAAGTCCTCAACAAACACATATAAGTACCACAGATATAAATTGAAGTTTGGTATCTTTAAGATTTTAAAGTTACAATTAACTTTTAGATATAACATTTAATATATAGATTGAATACTTACTTGAATACTATAATGTTATTCATCTTCTACTCCTTAATCCTCACAAGGGTTGGGGAGGGGCTGGAGCGAGGGCAGGGTTCACCCAGATGTGTCACCAGTTCATCGCAGGACTGACATAGAGTGACAGACAACCATTCACATTCATAACTATGGGACATGTATAATAACCAGTTAACCTAGACCCTAGTGCATTGGCCTGCAACCTTCACAATGTGACAAGATCATTTTAGACATAACATAAAAACACGTGTGTTGAGAAACACAAAAATATTTTAACCTTGAACCACATGAAATAGGATGCACATTTTAGTTGCAACGTGTTTAAAATGTATTATTGATTTATTTTTTCATTCTTTATTCCTTTTGTTAATTATCATTTTGTTGATCATTTTCATTTTTTGTTCATTTGCTTGATTACTTTGTACATTATTCTTCATTTTATTGATTATTTTGGTCCATTTTGATCATTTTTGTCAATTTCACAGGTTATTAGCTTTTTTGTAAATTTGCTGTTCATCTTTGTTCATGTTATCATTTTATTTATTTTGTGAAACTTATTTTTGTAATTATTAATATAGGTAATTATTGTTATTTTTTGGAATATTTTGTTCATTATTTTTCTTTTTTTCCATTTTTCATTTTTTGTTTATCTACTTGATTGTTTTGTTCATTTTTATTTATTTTATCAAGATGAATTATTATTTTAGTCATTTTTGTGATTTTTTTTGGTTTCTTTATTATTTTGTTTCTGCTGTGGATTATTTTGTTCAATTTTTGTTTTGTTCTTAATTGTGTTCATATCTGTGAAGATTCTCCGTCCAGGTCATGGTATCCAAGGCGTGTGGTTTTCCTTCTGTCGACTGGACTGGAAATTTGATTTGAAGATGTTTCACTACCTATCCAAGAATCTTCTTCAGTTCAGAACATATAAAGCATATGACATATAAAATTTAAATTTAATATTAAATATTTAGAGTTAACATGTATTTAATATTTTTACTTGACAGTGACATGAAATGATTCATCTGACAGATGATATGTGACCAAAAAAGGAGTTCAAATGTAAATAAAATTCAGCTTTTAAAATAATATTTTAGATCCAAATGTGGACAAATTTTGACTTTAGGTGAGGAGTCAGAGGACTCAGAATTAAAGGGTCAAATTGTGTGTTTTTCTTACCAAAAAGGCAAAAATCAACACAAACCAAGAATACATAAGAGGTCAACAGAATTTGTCTGTACTTATACTAAAAGCTAAAGCAGAGGACTGAAAAACTCACTGGTCACAATGACACAAGAGGCCAGTTTTGAAATTGACTGTGACTTTGACCTTTTTCCTTGAAGGTCACAGCATATTTCTGTCAGCATAATCAATAATCCAGGGGTATAGCTTTAATACTATAGGTCAAAACAGGTTTTTATTATTTATTAATGCTGCGGCCTGATGAATATGCAAATTAGGTGGTGGTTGCCATAGTAACCCTTCCTCCTATCGTAACTATTCATGCAACTTCTTTTTTTTGTGAATAATATATCCCTGCTATTTCTTCTCGCTCTCTCTCTCTCTCTCTCTATATATATATATATATGTATACACACACACACAGTATATATACATATATATACGTATATATATATATACTGTATATTCAGGCATACATATATACATTTCTATTTCTATTTGTTTATATGTTTTATTTTTCTATTTGTTTTCTATTGTATTATTTTCTATTTTATTGGTTGTTTTGCGCTGTTTACAAGGGTTACCACTTTTAAATTTCGTTGTGCATTCCTTGTGCAATGACAATAAAAGGAATTCTGATTCTGATTCTTCTGATTCTGATGTGCCAAGTTTGGATAAGCTGGGGACACACTACACAACTTTCATTCATTACAGATTTTGAAAAGACTTGGTGTATTCATCAGGTGTATTATTCTATTCTATTCTGTTCTATTCTATTCTATTCTGTTCACACACTACATGATTTGTCAAACCAAGTGAAGTAATTGAATGCATCAAACTCTCGCACAAACTCTCATGAGCAAGACCGTGTCTACGAGATGCGGTGTCGCTTCCCAATCCGTACCCATAAAAATCATGGACTATAAAGGCCTCACTGTTTCTGTCTGTGCAACTATTTGCTTTGAGAAAACCAAGAAGAAAAACAGGTATGGCTGTTTACAATTGTTGTTTTGATGTTCTCCCTCCTTTCTGTCATCTTCATCTTCTGACGCTCTTTCCTGTGACCCATCTACTCTTCCAGTGGCTGTTGCCAACACAAGCTTGCAGTTAGGTCGGTAATCAGTACACACTTTCATTCTGGATTGCGTCCAGACTCGGCTCGAAAATTCAAGCATGTTTGACTGAATAACAACATGCAAATTAGTTGATTGCCATAGTAACCCTTCCCCCTACCCTGACTACCCATGTACCAAGGTTGGTAAGTTTGAGGCAGAGGACTTTGGCAATACAGTCCCAAATGTTCAGACAGACACCCTCCCCAACTTCTGGCAGGGGATAGTAAGGGCATGACATTTTACATGAAAATTATCAACACTGACTGATATACTGTAAACATTTTTGTTGTGAGAACATTCTGGACCTCATTGCACAGATCTATAACAAACTGTTACAGGTGTTATGGTATTTTTGTTATTTTGCCATGTGTAGCTGTGGACATTTCAGTTCGTCACATACTTGATGTTTCTGTGTCTGAATTAACAGATTCAGAGTGGCCTCAAGGAATACTCCTATCTGTTGTTTTGGCGCAGAAGGTCCTTCTCATACCCACTTGTACTTGTTGAGTGACATAAGTTTGGGTCATTGTAGGATAAGTTGTGCTTTGTCCTTCATGAATAAATTAGGAGTCATTGCCATGGCAACTAGACTAGGGGTGTGCTAGAGCTGTGTTGTTGTGACTCAGTGAAACAGAGCAGGACAGACCACACATCGCTCCTCACTGATCCCAGGACACCTTTCACCATGTACATCAAATTTTGTCGTCAATATATTGAAGATAAAAAAGATGAGGGTGAAAATGTGTTACCAGAATCCAAGTTATCGGTCGAGCTGGAGAAGGAGAGAGGTAAGCCAGAGCTTATATGCAGCCCTGAAAGTGTGTATGCAGGAATGTGTTTTCAAACTGATTTTTTTCTCTTCAGGAAACCAAGCTCAGGGAAACACTGGAGTGTGGCGTACTGCGTGTTTGTGCCTGATCATGATCTGTCTGGTCCTTCTGCTTATCACCATTGTCCTTACTGTGAAACGTGAGTATTTGCAGCCATTAACCTGAATTAAGCCATGAACAAAGTATTGCACCGTATTATGCTTACAGTTAAAGCAGATTAAAGGTTTAGTAGAATGTGCAATATGGAAGGAAAGTATATGGACAAATATCAAGAGATCATATTTTGGTGCTAGCTTTGTTTCTGCTGTAAAGACAGTACAGCTCATAACCCAAATACTCAAAGGGTGTCAGATAGTGCAGCTGCAGCCTTGAGGCTCTGTGGTTTCCCTTCAAACTCCTCCCACTTTGCTCTCTATTCTAGTCCACAGTGGATCCACAGTCTGCTCAGACAGAGAGGGAACCATAACGGCTGACTCGACAGAGCCTGCTGTTGAAAATTGCAGCTTCCAGTGGTGCCAGAATCAGTTCCCCCAGATTCAACATAGACGTAAGTGTAATGGGATAATGCACTGCACACTAAAAATAAAACAAACTAGACTGTACTCACGCAAAATGCTGACCCATGCCGGATGCTTGCCTAGACCTTGCACACATTTAATTTGACCTAACAATGTGAGAGAGGGCTCAGAGACCTTTCAAGCCAAAAAAATGTGTGAAAATTCAACAAGTAGATGCTATGCTACCACTTAAAGCAAGTTTGACCCTGTGACCTTGACTTTTGACCCCCAAATTAATGGAGGCCCACAGTGCGTCCAAGTCAATATTACTGTCAAGTATGTTCACCCTAGCTCTATTCCTGGTTGAAATGTAGGATGAACACAGACACAAAGACTCAAACAGGCACATAGACACCGACAGCCCTACCCATGGCCCGACTCCATCGGTGTGGGTAATGACATCCGCCATGTTAAAGAGGGTATACTCTGACAAAACAGGTTTTTTCTATTATCCAACAGGTCTGGTGACTTTAAAAGTAATTAACACACAAACGAGCACTTTTCATTCAACATTACCTTAAACAAGCCAATTTGGTTTCAGTGTTTTTGTGATGGGTAAATCATCAGAGCCGTTAAGACCCTAGCAGGGCACCTGGATAGAGATTCTACATAAAAATACACATGCCTTCCATGACATCACCTGTAGGTTTACTTAACAGCAGTTTGGAAGCTTAAATATGGAGAAAATTTGGCATGACTGCCTACTTCCTCTGATTCAAAATTGGACTTAGATGTGGAGCGTGAAGGAACTGAGGTGGACTAAAACAGTGCAGCCTCTAACTTGGATACACCTGTCAATCAAAGTGACCATGCATTTCATTATGCACAAACATTAGCCTCTAAGTCATATAAACAAGCAAGGTATATAAAAATTCACTAGCTGTGCAGTGCTCACAGAGGTGGAAACAAGCTACTGAGACCAGATACCAAGCAAAGATGCTTATTTCTGTAGGTGACCATTCTAATGTGAGTTGAGATCACTGCATTTGGCATTTCCACATTAGAGTCACAGCCCCAAAGGTTGCCACTTGTTTTGCATGATGGTATCCTTGGCACCAACAGAAAAGCTGTGTGGTCAGCAGCCACTTATTTCCTTTTAAACTGTGTTTGTTCAATTTAAGCACACAGTGCAATGAGTAATCTGTGTGGCATTTTGAGCAGAAAGTTAAAATACATATTCTGGTGCCATGACTCAAATCAACATTAACTTGATTAAAATAAGTACAATATGTCCCCTGTAAATTATAGGTCTGCTTGCACAGCACGCTATGATGTTTTAAAAAGGACTCAAAGGATGTTGGTTCATGTGCTCAATTATAGTGAACTGGAAAATGTGTTATATTATTAGTACGGTAGCTTAAATGGTATATTTGTGGCCTCGAAGAAAAAAGGATGACTATAGAAAAATATTCTATCACTTTAACGAAAATTCAGATATAAAGGAAACCCAACTGAGTAGAAAGGTCATTGATTTATACAAAGATTATCGACTATCCAAGAAAGAATGAGCAAATTATGTAATTTGTGAGGAATTCACTCTAACATTGCATTTCCGACACTGGCTCCTTTTATCCCTCCAGGCCGTGGGTGTCAACAGTGCACTGACGGGTGGTTAACATTTGAGCAGTCGCAGTATTTCTTGTCCACGTACAGGCTGAGCTGGGATGAAAGTCAGATGAACTGCACGAACAGAGGAGGGTCTCTGGCTGTCATCAGCAACCAGAGAGTTCAGGTACCCCATGATGGCCACATATTCTACTGAGTCACAAAAGGGTTACAGTGTAATGTAAATGTTGTAAATGTACTCTGTCTTCAGAACTTTCTGAGTAAGAAGGCAAACCTGAAATACTGGATCGGACTCAGAAACAAAGGATCCTGGACTTGGGTTGACAACAATCGGCTGGGAGAGAGGTTCATTCCTGGTTTTTACTAAAAATGCACTTAAAACATTAGTTCATTTTTTGGTATTGACATGATCCTGTTTCCTTTTTGTTTTGTTCACAGTTACTGGTCAAATGTCAATTCACAAGGTGACTGTGCGATACTGGACACTGAACGTCCATCTGACATGAACTGGATGAAAGGGCCGTGCCGGGGCTACATGTATTTCATCTGTCAGATAGAGTGCTGAAGCGAGAGCCTGTATTCATGGGCTGAATGAGGAGCAAACAATTCTACTGTAATATCTACATCTCAACAACAATAATAATCAGTGAAAGCTTCAAACTATCACTTAAATCAGCAAAGACAATAACAACGCTTCTAGACAATACATTTCATAGTAAGCACTTAAAGCTGTGAGGGATTTTCTATGTCACCGTTAGCATTGATCATCCCTAATGTGTCTCTTCTTCTTCTCCTTCCGGTGAAATACCATGTGTACGACTGCTGTAAAAAAGTTTAAAAGACGTGTGAAGCCACTTTTCACCTTTAGTCACCTTTAGAGCAATATTAAGAATCTGTCTGATTTTTTTTTTCTGAAAAATATATTAAAGATAATGTTTGGTCAAGTAGAAATGCTAAATGTTTAATCAAAATGCTAGATGTTATATCTAAGTGTTGTATTTAAAATGTTATCTGTTGAGTCTAAATGTTAAATACTACATTTAAAATATAAATGTACTTAGATGTTTAACATTTATATGAAATATTTCACATTTATACTGTATTTAACATACATCATTTAACATTAATATACAATATTTCACATTTATATGTAGTATTCCGATTTATGCAGCATTAAATATTTAGGTTTCATATTTAACACACAGATTTAACAAACATTTCTAGCTAACAATTCATGATCTACAAACCTGATTCCAAAAAGGTTGGGATATAAATAAAATATAAATAGAATGACATTTTGCACAAACCTCCAGCAAAATATTAGCTCCTTTTGAATTTGATGCCAGCAACACATCTCAAAAAAATTGGAATGGGGCAACAGAAGGCTGGAAACGTAATTGGCTCAAATCGAAAACAAGTGGAGGAGCATTTGACAATAAATGAGGTTAACTGTCAATAGGTCAGCAACATGACTGGGTATAAAAGGAGCATTTTAGAGAGACAGAGCCTGTCAGATAGTAAAGATGGGCAGAGGTTCACCCATCTAACATTTTCCATGAAATGGTAAAATATCTTAGTTTCAACATCTGATATGTTGTTTACGTTCTACTGGAAATAAAATATAGGTTCATGAGATTTGCAAATCATTGCATTTTTTTATTTACATCACAACTTTTTTAGATTTGGGGTTTTAACATTTGCATTTGACCATGACATTTTCTCTAATATATTTTTCACAAAAGATTACATTGACAAAGTTTGCAGCTATTGCTCAAAATGTAAAAGTTCACTATGTTATGACCCGCCGATGTGACTGTAGACATCACTGTAGGCCAGTAATTTTGTTTCAAGGCTTTTATTGTCATATAAAAAAATCCAGGCAAACACTTAACATGTTCAGTGGCTAAATTCCAAAATATTCAAGCATATTTTTTACTATGTATTATTGCTACATATTTCATATTGCTACAAAAATAATGCACTCTTCTCTATAGTATAATACTGCAGGAATAATTGCACCTTTGACTCTATATAAAGATTGAAATTGTGAAGTCCTTCTCTCAGTCTGCTCATTCAGTCTCAATCATCTAAACAAATCTGATGTCCTGGTCTTCATCTGTCTCATACTGATCCACGTCCAGACCTAAAGCGCTGTGGCGAATGATCTGCCATCCAGACAGAGGGCGCCCTCTTCTGTCCTCTCTGGTTTTGGGTCTCATTCTGGGCGTCCCACACTTCGAAACTTTCATTGAGTCTGACTTTTCCAAACCCTCCTTTTCCTTTTCTTCATCTTTGGAAAAAGCTTTGATGTATCGACGCATCTTTTGCATCATGGGGTCATTTCTGTCCTCGACTCTACACAGATGACACAGTGAAGGAGAAGCAACAGTTTTAGGTAAATTAAAATGCAATTCAAATAATTAATAATTAATAATATTAATATTATTAAAATGAAGTCCCTTTGGGATGCAAAAAAAATAATTTAAAAATCATTAAAACTAAAACTTTTTACTTCATGTGTCTACTCTTTAAATTAAAAAGCCATTAATATAGGCCCTTACAAGAATGGAGACTGAGCTTAATTTGTCCATTTTCCCTAAAAACAAAAAGTGCAATATCACCAAGAAAATTATGAAAAAAAATGAACATTTAATGAAGAACATGAACAAAATGGATAAAATTCACAAGAAAATAAATTTAAAAGTGTAAAAAATAATTAAGAAAATGACATAAAATAACCAAAAAATGAATAAAAGTGGACAAAATAAGCGGCAAAATAAATAAAACATAAAAAACAATAACACAAAATGGAAAGTTGACTAAAGAATGAACAAGACTAACAAATACAACACAATGACCAAAAAATAAACAGAAGTGAACAAAATGATAAGAAAATGAAGGAAAATTAGAAAAATAAGCAGAAAAAGGAGTTATTTCCCTCACATCAGTAAATAAACAGATTAATTAGAAAAAAGACCATAAGATATAAAAGACTGGAGACTGGAATTAATCTGTCGATGTTTGCTAAATTAAAACAAATGCAAAAATAATCAAGAGAATTTCACTGAAACGAAGAAGTAATCAAAAACATGAATAACAATGGGTAAAATGTGGAAGAAAATGAATTTAAAAAAAAAAGTCACAACAAAGAACAAAATAATGAAGAAACTGAACAAAAATGTACAAAATAAGTAACAAAACAAACAAATATTCAAGCAAAGGAAAAAAAAATAATAACAAATAACAAAAAATAAAAAGTTGACAAAAATATAAAGAAAATGAACAATATTGAAGACAATGAACAAAGCAGAAGGAAAAGTGAGCAAGGTAATAAGAAGAAAGACTTTCCCTCACATCTGTAAATATATAGTCTTTGATTCTAGATTTAGAATGTGACACTAGGATATACAGTACAAGCCTGAACTCAAATTGTCCATTTTTACTGAAAAATGCGTAACCAATCAGGAAAATGAGGCCTAATATCAAAACACAACATCCAGAACCAGTAGAATCATGTTTTAAAATGGTTCAAATCTATCATACTTTAAAGGACCATATAAAGTGTGCTGTGTCCCACAGGTTTGGGATGGATTACATAATATTACATGAACTCTCAGACACAAATATCACACAAATCCTCCGCTGTGTCATGATACAGTCTGTTCTTGTCAGCATGAGTCGGTCAAAGAACTGTGATGGTAATAATAGTATCAGACAGTGAGAGTGGTGTTTTTACTCACAGCTCTACGTTCTCTGTGGCTGCAGAGCTTTAACCGCTGAGGCTAATGTCACTGCACAAACCTGGATCTCCACGCATGATTGTTTAAGTAAAAATAGTGCCATAATCACACCAAGCATTTACTCCTGATGTCACTGGTCTTCCAATAGAACTAACTTCGGCTTTTTTTCCCTGCAGCTTTTTGTGTGTATTCTTCCCTTATACTGTAGTATGTTTTTGAGGCTGGGGGTTGGTCTTACCGGAGATACCAGCGCTCCCTCAGACCATAGCTTTGACCACACACCCCGAGTCGAGGCCACAGGCAGCGGGGAAGCCTCCGCTCCAGCATCAGGGTCGTAGCCACCACCTGGAAATACAGAGTCAAAATATAAGGGTTACTACAGTCAAGGGTGGAGGTTTTGTTAAAATAATCAAGAGTAACTGAGTTTTAAAATAAGAGTGAGCAAAATAAGAGTAACAATGAGTAAAATAATCAAAAATGTGAGTAAAAATGAAGAACATAATCAAGTAAAATAGTACAAATTGGCAAAATAATCAACAACATGAGTAAATATTAACTAAATTATCAAGAAAATTAGTAAAAATGAACAAGATAATCAAGGAAATTACTAAAAATGTACAAAATACCCCAAAACATACTCAAACAGTTGCATTATTAATGTATTTTTTAGATTTTAAACTAAGGCGACTAATGCACATTTTACAAACGCTGAGTGGGACAACCCTGGAAAAGAACCCTGGAAAAGAAATTTTAAAATGCCATTTACCAGCCCTGGCCATCTCCTCAATATCCAAATGTAAAGATCAATTGTATATTCCAATGTCACAGATGATATTTTGAAAATCACAACACAAGAGAGAAAGCCTGACAGATTTAAACAACGTAACTGAAATGGTAGTTTTAAAAATCAAGTGGTTTGTTAAAATTGAACTGTACTGTATTTTTGTACAATTCATTGATTTATATGACATTACAGTCTCTAGAAAATAGCTTATTTGGCCATCTTTTTTCCTGAATATTTCAAGTCAGTGTCAAAATAAAAACAATTACTGTTTGAAAAAGGTTACAAAAAAGTACAAACCTCACCCCATCTTATACAGCATACGTAACCAAATGCTACAGAACAACAAAAGAGGCAAGAAGCTGCGAAAGGGCATACCTCACTTTTGAAACTGACCATGAACTTAAGTTTTTTTTCCTTGAAGGCAGATTTATAATCCGCATAGTCACGTACCCAGAGGTACATGACATTTTTGATAACATGGCTACAACCGTATATAGGGCAGAGTGCAATCATTTCAGACCCCACCAATTTTGAAGGTCAAATTCAAGGTCAAGGTCATTTAAGAAGATGTGCCCTAGAGTCAAATTTATCTCATGTTAAGTACTGTACTTTGGTGCCTCTAGTCATGGTTTTGATACAATAGCTCACAATAGGTTTTCTGCAATTACCTAATTATTTGCCCAATTCATATGCAAATCAGGTGGTGGTTGCCATAGCAACCTTCCCCCCTACCTTGACCACCCGTGTGACAAGCTTGTTTAGTATGGGTACAGGGAGTTTGGAGAAACAGTGCCAAATATTCACATTGACCTCTCAACTAAAAAATATTGAAATAAATTCACACACAAATAAGCAAAATGTTAATAAAATGGATCAAATAAGGCTGAGATGAACACCTTACAGAGATGCACTGTGGATGCATGTAAAAAGATCAAGCAAACAACCTGAAATAAGAGATAAAAGAGAAAAACACGATTTTGCTTTTAAAACATAGAAATTATGCTACTAACTCATAAAGTAAGACACATAAAATCAGAAAAAAAACATACCATATTAAAAGGCAAATAAAAAGGGGCATGATCATTATTGAGAATAGGCTAACTGTGCAGTCAAAATTATAATTGACAACTTACAGTCATCTTCTGGCAAGTGAAACAACTGAACATGCTGATTTCATGGGTCTGGTAAGGGCTGGAGTAACATAATTCATAAATCATGCAAACATATTCCTGAATTTTAAGGCAGTATAGTTATGACAGGTAAGGGTTCATGCTGATGTGATCAATTGCAGACATGTTATAGTATGAATAATAGTGTTACTACAGCGGGACTTCATGCTGTTTGAACAAATTTCCTGGACATCCCACTGATGTTCCATTACAAATGTGTAGTTAATGTGTCATTTGCGAGTAGTGCAAATTAGCTGCATTATTGGGGATGTACAACAAAAATGAAGGAGTCAAATAAAGAAAAAATGTTTTATATCATGAAAGAAGAGCTTTTGAAGTTCAAATTAAAAAAGAAATCAGATATATCCACACATTCCCAAATGGAGTTATTACTGAATGAAAATCTGACTCAAAACAATTTTTTGGGATTTGAGAAGAATGTTACCCAAAAACCATTACATAGATCTGTTTAATACAGTACAGGGTGTTCCAAAAAGATGGACCCAATTTG
>JAQQAE010015526.1:0-12022 GCA_029823295.1 Pseudamia nigra
TGGGGGTGGCTGCTGACTGATACACAAAGTCCTGTTTGTGCAGACAGACAGACCCACACAGACCCCCCCCCCCCTGACACACACACACACAGTGAGTTACATATTGACAGAGACCTCTGCATGACTTGGCTCCTCATAATTATATGAACCCTCCCCCCCTTTTTTTGCTTCCTGTTCCCGCTCTACTTTTTTCCTTTTCCTCCTCCACTTAATTAAAGTCAGAAGGCTTCGTTGGAAGAATTTAGTTTGCTTTCATGATGTGTGTGTGCGCGCGTGAGTGTCTGTGCATACATACATGCACACAGGCACACACAACCCCCAATTTTTTCTCATCATGTCCCAGTGCCAGGCAGCTGTTGGAGAGTCTAAAGATGAGGGGGAGGCATTCTGGGAAAGCAGAAGTGTGTGTGTGTTAGTAGGTAGTGAGTTGTTTTTAGTAGAGGAGCTTTCCATGTGTGTCAGAATGACAAAAGCATCAAGGACAATGAAACATGGAGATGTCAGCTCATCAAACGTGTTCATACGTGAGTTTTTTGTGTTTGTGTGTGTGTCTTCAGTTACACATGTGTTCTGCCTCTGTCATGTCTCCTCCTCCCCCACAGTGACTAAGTGTATTGTGCTGCAAAGCTACATATCCACCACTAGAGGTGCCATAGGCTCATAAATGAATTGAGCCTGCTATGCACGTGGAAACCACAGAGCAGCCATTTTACAGTCTCCACATCAGACCCCATTTTATGAATCAGCCATGATGTCAACATCGCTGTGCCTGATTCCATTGGTTAGAGCGCAGCTGTTATTGTAGCATGGATGCACACACCCAAACACACTCTCCCACGCCAGCTCTCTCTGAGATGCGCACACACACACACTCTGACCTAGTGACATGATCCTTAAGTCCTGTCCCAGACTCACAGGATTGTCACTGCTTGAGATTATACAGCATCCAGCTTAGATGTTCATTCTTGCTTCGTGGAGCCTATGTATTAGTCCATATTCTATAAGTACATTGTAGTATGTGTTCACATGATGTTAATGATTTGAATCATAGGTTTAATTTTAATGTTAGATGTATTGTTTCTTATTTATTTTTTACATACTTGAAATCAGATTCCCAACATTCTCCCCTGCTTGTGTCTCTGTCCATAAATGTTTTTGTTCATATATGTACTTTCCTCTGGGTTTCTTCCCAACCTTCCAGCTGTGACTTACTGTGTTTTGTGTGTTTGTATGGAGATATTTATATTCTTTCCTCTCTGCAGCCCTGGATTGTTTGTACAATGGTGTACTTCCTGCTTTGGTTTCCGGCTCTCAGTTGGAACTATAGCTGAAGTGTTGGACACAATGATATTCATTCATGGAATGGATGCACACTTCTGATTAAACTGATAAAGCTAGTGATATAGAACCTGAAATCCAAAGTACAGATGGTATTGCCAGAAATTTTGAGCTAGACTTTAGACACTAGTGATTAGTGTTTTAGGGAGATAATTTTATACATTATAGCTGAGGCTGATTTTGGGTGAAACAAAGACTTATTGAGGCCTCTTCGACTGGCTGACTGTATTGTGTGTTTGCAGTGAATAGCTAAATGAAGAAATGAGCTCAATATGAGAACTGCACTCATTAACAGACTGTCCAACTGATTACACTCTCACACAGACAAAGCACTGTTTGACTAGACATACGAAACAGTGAAGAGATGGAACAGTGATTTGTTTTGCTATGGCTGCTTTCTATGCCCCAGTGTTTCATACTTGTGCTGCTGTTTGAATGGGACATTTTTTTTCCAACTTCTTAGAGCCCTACATAAGGTCATGACATCACATCATGAGGCGAGGCAACAAATGTGCTGCTAAGCTTGTAAGCGTGACTTTTGTTATACAGTGGAACCTCGGACAACGACCGATTCTGACAACGTAAAATTCAGATACCGACGGAAAAAACGGCAAAAAAAATTTAACCTCATAACGACGACTTATGCGGACAACGGTGTCCGGGTCACGCCTGCGTCACTTCCGGGTCTCGGCGAGAATGACCGGAAGTCAGAGTGTTAGCCGCTAGCCGCTAACGCTAGGGAAGCTAGCGGGTCACATATGCGTCACTTCCGGGTCGTGGCGAGAATGACCCGGGAGTCAGAGCGCTAGCGGCTAGCGTTATTTTCATTAATTGTGAAACTGAATGAATGAAATTACAGTAGTTCTAAAAATGATTTAGAATGTATTCTTACCTTGGCTTATGACTTGGTAGTGTGTCCGTGGACACTGCACACGTCCATAACTGTAAACACCTCCAGACACCGGAGCTGCTGGCTCTTAACACAGACGGAGGCTGCTAACGGCTGTTAGCTGTGTCGACACTAACGCTGCCCGGCCAGTGTTCGACACGGTCGGACACTGGTCTCTGTAGTTTACAGTTATGGACATGTAGTTTACAGTTATGGACATGTGCGCTAGCGGCTAGCGCTCTGACTTCAGGGTCATTCTCATCGAGACCCGGAAGTGACACATACGTGACCCGCTAGCGCTAGCTATTCGTTGTTATGAGGTTTAATTTTTTTGCAGTTTTTTTGGTCGGTATCTGAATTTTTCGTTGTCAGAAGCGGTCGTTGTCCGAGGTTCCACTGTGTGTGTGTGTGTGTGTGTAGGTATATATATATCCTGTTATATAACGCCACCTGAAAACCGATATAAAGGCTGAGGGGAACGGATAATAAACATACAATACTCACTGTACATAGACAACCAGAATACTCTAAGCTCTGTGTAGTTGTAACTTCTGTAATGTTATATCTTCTATGTTACACTTGACAACATTGATATTACATAGAGTAACTACGTACATATGTCGCCTTAGCTAGTTCCCACAGCAATACACAGGGAGTAATAATAATAATCCACACAGAGTCGTTTCCTCTGGAGAGATTTGGTCTGATTCTACGACATCTAGTACAAATTGAAGCTAAACAGCTCAATAAGTGACCTGTACATACGGGATGACATACAGTACAGGATAGATCTGAGTCATCTTTTAACACATGCAGCTAATGGTCACTGACTCTCTATCAGAGTCAGTGACCGTCAACCTCACATGTGAACATGGTGGGTTTTCAAAGTCAGTGACATGTTTACAAGCACAGAAATACACCCTGGAAAAGCCTAAATCATGATTTACTCAAGTCTCATTCATTTACTTCAACAGCAAGAGGCATTTCAGAGTGGTAATAAACATTTTCAAATAGGTAGGTGGAAGTTGTAGCTTTGTCAGTAACTTAGAAATTAAAAGTAATTCCTTACTTTTAATGTGGAAAATGAAATCTCAGCATGATTCATTTTTCTACTACTTCTATCTGTCTGTCAGCATAAGGGGGAAATTATAGCAAAGAAGGGTATTATTAAAGGAGACATATTGTAAAAAAAAAAAAAATCAGCGTTTCATTTCCTTTTCTGGGGTCTGAAAATAACACTAACCCTATCAAAACCCTCTATGGAGAAACACACACAGCTGTTTTCACGTCACTTTCACTTGGCTTGGCCTAAAATGAGTCTCATTTGTGTTTTTGTGATGTCACTAGTCGTCCAGGACCACGAGAACCACCAAAACCACAAAGTTCATCCTGCACTCCAGCAGGGCATACACATGATGGCGTGAATAGCAATGACAGAAAAGGGGTGTGGCCACAGAAAAGGGGTGTGGTCAACTGCTACTCAGTTACATTTCGATGCTGAAACAGCCTGTCTGAAAATGACTGAAAACCAGGAGTTTCCAATGAAGCATCTGTGGCGTTGAAGCTGAAACTTATTCTCGGGCCATGTAAGACTTATGTAAACGTGTTCAAATCGGATACAACATGTCTCCTTTAATAGACTACATGCAAAGTAGAACATTGACACCACTTGATCTGACTCAAGTTACTTACATCCATGATAATACTCTGCACTATTTTTTACGCTGTGGTATCAGGTTAGTTTAAAGCACATAATCCTTACAGCCCTCTTCAGTTTCATCACTACAGCTGCATAACTGTACAACACAATCTACAGGAACTTAAAAATTCTGCTACATCCACAAATGACTGAATCTCAGACACAAGCTTCACCTAAATACACAATCTGCGCAAGTGTCACGTATTACACCCTTTAAAAAATTTAGTATAGAACATTTATACAGCAATCTTTGTAATGTGGTACTTTTACATAAGAATAACAAATAGATCTCCGCCATTACTGCCATTTTCTCTCATGATCTAACATGACAGAGGGGTATGACCTCCCTGATGTCCACAGACCTCCAGATCCCTCCTGTTCATCATGTGCATGTAAACATGGTCACTGTCACTTGGGCTTAAATATATATCTATAGACTCTGTACATCATTAACATGGGTAACTTTAACTAAAGGGTAAATTTAGGGGCGATACTTGGCCGAGGAGTGACGTCATGTGCAAGCTTTTGCTACAGCTACCGTACTGGAAGTTTCTACACGGCATATGACTACAAAATCCTGCTACAAGGAAAGCACTAGATCTGGATGATCCTGGTCTGGCACTGTGTAAACATTGCCTTCAGCTCGCTCTCTTGGGCCTCATTGACAGCGTCTGGTTCTGGGCTCTTCTGGACCTTCGCCACAGCAAAGTTGATGCCCTGGGTGAGTCCTGCCTGGGTCAGGCTGGCCACCTGGACCATGGAGCTCTTGATCTTGGCAAAGGGAGAAACAACTCGGCTGCCGTTGCTGTCAGCGGGCGAGGGGCCCAGGCTGCCCTCTAGTTGGGAGGACAGGCTGCGCTGGGAGCCTCCTGATGCCGCTGAGCTGGGCTTCTGGACAGTGAGGAGGCTTGTAGAGGAGGTAGCGGACTGGACGTCGAGCTGCGATGGCCGGGGGGGCTGTGGCTCCTGTTCAGGCTGTGGCTCCGAGCTGGGGTTTTTGTCAGAGTCTGCTGGGGTCTTGCTCTGTACAAGCACCGCGGGGTTCAAGGGGGGCAAGGCAGCTGGAGGCCGCTCCCCAAACACCTCGACAGGTTTAGTTTGTGCATCCTGGACAAACTGGTGGCAGTAGGCATCAATGGGGGTCCCAAAGTCTATCAGGATGGCTTCTTCAGCCACGGAGGCAGCCCCAGGGGATTTGTCGTCGCTGACTTGGGAGCAGCTCTCCTGTATTCCGTCGCAGCCCGTGACCCGGATCACAGAGGGGATATTTAACTCCACACTGCCGATGGACTGCGAGCGGCTTCCCAGGCGAGGGTTCGATGCTACAATTCCACAACTGGGTAGCACGTAGTCCACGTTCTCTAAGGATCCGCAGGGGTGTTCTGGGTCTGAGTTATAGGAGTCAGAGTCCGAGGAGATTTCAGAGTGCTCATCTCCAATGTCTTTGTGCAGTCCAGCTCCAGGGTTTCCGTCCGACGTCTCCAAGCTGCTGTCGGACTTCCACAGGTTGACGTGCATAGTCGGTTTCAGGAAATTCACCTTCACATCAGGCTTTGAGAAGTTTCCGAGCCTCCCGAGCGGCTTAAAGGGGCCGATGTTGACGTTGGTTTTGGTCTGTTTCACTTTCTGGTTGAGGGAGGTGAATTTGTTGAGGAGGAAGCTTTTACCTTGTGCCAGACCTGAACTCCCCTGGCTCTGGTCTGCAGGTTTGTTCTGGATCCCCATAATATCCTCATGAGGTTTACTCTGACGCCTGGAAAACACATAGGAAATAAATGTAGTCCTTATCTTTTCATGTAGCCCTTAAGTTAACAGATAATCTGGGACAAATCTCACCCTTTGTACATGGGTACATGTTCCATATGTGTTCCAGGACTATACTCATTGGACTGACCAATTTAAATAATGTTGGGTGAAATTTTACATGAATGTAAAGGTAGCCTGGAATCCCTATTCGGTTTCTTTTGTATTGTCCCGACTCTAATGATCTAAAATTTCTATATTAAATGAAATGTCTAGTCAAAACCTGGATATGTTAGGGTAATATAATAGTAATATATACAGCTGAAGTGAATATTAGTATCAATGAGAAAATTTGCCATCTCTGAAGAGAGAGTGTGGGATTGCTGACTGCGGAAAGCCTAATTTGCTAAAAACTGCTGAAGTGCTGAACTCATGTTAAATTAATGTTGAAAAGCAGAAAAATAAGTAGAAGTGGTTTAAAGGTAAAAAAGTTGTTTAAACATATCAATGAGTGAAAATTCTTAAAATATAAAATTTAATTGAAGTGGTTTAAAGTTTAAAAATGTGTTTAAATATAATTAGTTGAAGTAGTTTAATGGTTAAAAGTTGCTTAAGCTTAAGAATGATCGTAAGCATTTTAAAGTTGAAAATCTGAAACATTAACAACACTGAAAAGAAATAAACAGACAAAAAGTTTAAAAAGGAAAAAATAGAAAAAAGGAAAATGTGCAAAAAAATAAAGTAATAGAAAAAATGACAAGCATAAGCAACAATAATATAAAATAAAAGGTGGAATATATGAGTGAATATTACTTAACAGCATAAAATAATAATCAGAAAGTGGTAGGAAAATAATCAAAAATAATGAAGAAAATCAATTAAAATGGACAAAACAAAAAAAAAACAAAAGTGAAGAAGAAAGTCTAGAAAGTGAACTTTGAAAAGAAATGCACCTGTCGTCTCGCTCACAGACACACACTCACAGTGCAGGCTCTCAATTCATGGAGAGTACTGGACTCAAACAAAGGCTATTTATTCAAAAGTGGTATCTCAAATCACCGAAATGTTACCACCACAAGAACCACAAGGCTTGGCTGAACATCTTGATATCTATTTTATGTAGGTAGAGTGAAAGATCTGTCAGACACTGGCGAGTTAAAAAAAAAATTTAACTCCAGTCTGACGTCTTCCCTGAAATAACATTGAGCTTAATGGGGGCGAAGGATGAACTTTGTGTTACAAGAAGTTGATTTGATAAAATACTGTAAATCTTGGTAAGTTTTGGTTCATCATTTGTATGAAATGACCAGTGTGGCAACATTTGAGGGGAAAATTGTGATTCTCTTGTAAACGGTCTCCACTCACAGGCAGTTTTATCAGAAAAACCCAGGTTAATAATTTCAGAGCCTCTCCACACTCTGAGGTTGTCATCGCTCACTCCATGTGCTGAACATTCGGCTCCATTGAAACCCATTATAAATGCAGAAAACATCTAAAAAAAAAAAACACCTCAACATTAGACCATAATTTTGTGAAAAGTATAAAAGATATTAAGAAGCTGAACAGATCCAAAACAGTTTGAGTTTTTTTATAGTTTAAATGGAGTTGACGAGTTGAAGTATACTGAAGTTCTATAAGCTTAAAGTTGAAGAAATTTGAAGGATTTTGTAAAAATGGGAAAATTTTTGTAAAAAAAAAAAAAACACTTAAAATTTTAAAAATGATGAAGCTTATAATTATGAAAAGTAACAGCAGAGATGTCCTGACAAGATAAATGACAAAAAATGTACAGAAGTCAAAGAAGATTCTTATTGTTATTAAAGATGCAAGACAACAGTAATGTGATTTGCTTAAGTCAGCAATCCCACTAAATGTTTGCATGCAATCTCTGAAGATACTGCATGGGATTGCTGATTGAATTTGCTGAAAGCTGTTAAAGTGCTGAACTCATGTTAAATTAATGTTGAAATGCTGAAGAATAAGTTGAAAAAGCCCAAAGTTTAGAAACATAAGAATGAGTTAATAAGAATATTAAGAAAGATGCGAGACAACAATAGTGGGATTGCTTAAGTCAGTATTCCCACGAATTACTATTTGTAGTTTATAGCTCTGGGATTTTTTAAAAATAAATTCAACATAGCAGCCCTTCAGCATGACCTCTTGATTTTACATTGTTGGAATATTGGGCTGTTGTTACTTATTCCATTTATTCTGTTAAGGTCATTCATTTAAATACAATTTAAATTCATTCCTGCACAAAACAAAAGCCCAGTGGTTTCACAAGACACATGTACAGAATGAAAAATGTTGACATTTCATTATTTGTGGAATATAATCATTTCATTTATTTCCTGTATTTCAGGGCATGCAGATTATTTAGTCCACGACATAAAGTAAAATATTACTACAGCTCCCATATCATGACACTAAAACATCTGAACAGCATATATGTTTCTACTGCAGAATTGTCATTGGTTTGGTCTTTTCTTTGTTTTAGAGAGTCTCTTTGTAACTCTGTCACTCTCCGATTTCACTACAAGGTGTTGTACGCGTCATCAGAAAACACTGATTATTTAAACCACAGGTCATTTCCAAGGAGACCAGATTCTGACTCAAAGCTACTGCAGAACAAACAATGATGAGCTTTTCATGGTAAATATTGTGAAAAAATTAAAAAAGTCAGTAACATTGGAAATGGCTCACTGGGGCAGTGCCAACTGCAGTTTGACTTTGATTGGTTTGTTTACATTTTAAATGTAGGATTGTACTAGGTCATGGGGGCAGAACTCATGCAATTTTAGTCAGACTATGATTGATTCTCACTTTCACAAATATTCAAAATGGCTTTGCTTTCCTCTTTTCAGGAACTGGCAGTGTTGAACAAGTTCATACTGCCACAGTTTTTCTTTCACATTGCAGATTTTATATATGAGGCATGTCTATTAAAAAACAAGACTCATGCTGTAACACAGTTTTACTGAACATAAACATGTTTGTGTCTTTCTCCTTCAGGCTCCTGAAACCATTTTTGCACAGTTGTGTCTTATTCTTCAGCCTTTCGAACGATTTGTTCAATTTGTTGAATGTTTCAGAAGTTTGTGATGTGCATATGTGTCCAGAATGTTCATCATTGTGGACATCTTCTCTGCCTTCCCTAAATCTTTTGTTTCATTTAAACACACGCATACAGCATTTGACATGAAGTATTCCTCATACACCTCAGTTAATGAATAAAATTATTCACCTGCTATTTGGTTCAATTTCACAAAAAAAAATATCAAGTTAAGTTTTGTGTTGCTCAACTTTTAAGCCAATCATTTTCTGACACCTTAGTAAAAGCACATGCACTTCAGTCAGTATTTAACAGTGAACTATAGACATCACTTATTGTAAACTTACAGCCATTGTGTGTGAATACCCAACCTTTAATATATAACACTCAGTGTGACTGAACCATGAGTTTTTATGCTCATAAGCACAGTCTCATTATTTAATAGACATACCTCATAAACCTCAAAACGCAATAATTATGCATGTTTAGAGAACAGGACTTGACGACATGAGGACTCACCTTTCCAGCTTCTTCTCCACCACCAGCAGGTCCATCCCTGTGGCCTGTTTCGTTATGCGAAGCATCTCGGCTATACACTGTAACGTATCTGAAACATGTCACAGTGTCGATGTAGTAAGTATGTATAGGATACGTTGTAATATTTGTCTATTTTTAACACTGTCACCATGGATCCTACCTTTCCCATCATCCTCTGGGTTGCGAGTGGCTGCTCTCAGGGTGTGAAAGTATCCGCTGGTGTCTTCGTTTCTGTAGTGCAGACGCATGCAGCAGTACTTTGGCCTCCCGAACAGAGTCGGCTCCGGACCTAAAACACAAAACTCAACATTTTCATTTTTACTGATTTTCTTACCAGCAAATCTGCAGGAATTGAGACATAATTTTGATGCTTCTGAAACCATTAGGACGCCACTGAAACCAATTTTAGACCAATTTTACCAATACTTACATGAATAACAGTGAGGATTGTAATTACTTTTTAATTTAACACAAAATAAAATCTAAAACAACAAAATGAACAAACAATAACAAACACAACAGTCAGGAAAATTAACAAAAATGATGAAACACAATATGAACAAAAACTGAACAAAATGAAGCACAAACTGGAGAAAATGAAATGAATAAAAACAAAAAGGATCCCCAGACATTCAAACTGAAAAGAAAAATGAAATAAAACAAACAAAACAATCCACAAAACAAATAACATACAGAAAAAAATTTACAAAATAACTGACAAAGTAAACAAACATCAAATATTGATGACATTGATCAAGAAAATGAAGAAAAATTATGAAAACAATCCAAAAAATTAAGAAAGATAAATAAAATACGTGAAATGAAAAAACAATATCAAGGTAAACAATATAAAGTACGAAAATGAAAAAAATAATTGAGCACATGAACAAAATAATCCAAAAAATAAGTAAAATTGAAGAAAATAATCAAGAAAGTGAATCAAAAAGTCCACAAAATGATTAAAATAAAAAACAGGTTTACAACAATAAATAAAGTACCAAAATCAAACAATGAATCAAAAGTGAAAAAATTCACATCAAGAAAATGAACAAAAAATTTACAAAAATGAAGAGAAAAATTAATACAGAAGAGCTAATAAAAAAATGAGTACAACTTTTTTTTTTAAATGAACAAAAATGAAAAAAATACATTAAATGAACAAAATGGACCAAAAGTGAAGAAATGAACATAATAAACATAAACAAAGCAATTTTGAAAAATGTGGAAATCTGAATAGTTTAGAAAATGATCCCCGAAAAAATCCAAATCCAGAAGGAACAGGAATGAACAAAATAAACATGAAATAAAAAAATTAACCAAAAGGAAACAAAAATTAACAAAATAATCAGGAAAATGACAAAAACGATCTTGAAAAATGACCAAAATTATCACAAAAATGAGGAAAATTGAAGATAATCAAGAAAGTGAACCAAAAAAAATCCACAAAACAATTCAAATAAAAAAAATGTTTACAAAAATGAAGAAAATAACCACGACATCAAAAAAAATGAATCAAAAGTGAAAAACATAACAATCAATAAAAGACAAAGAAATGTAGGAAAATGAAGACAATCAACATAATAATGACAAAAACTGAAGAAAATTATTTAACAAATGACCAAAAATGAATAAAATAACCACCAAATCGACAAAATTCACCAAAAGTGAAGAAAAATGTTCATAACAATCAAAAAAGTGATCCAAAAAAATCCACAAAATAATTCAAATTAAAAAATGTTTACAAAAATGAAGACAATAACCACTAAATCAACAAAGTGAAGAAAAATAAACTTGATAATCCAAAAAATGACAAAACTGTGAACTTTAATGCAGTTTTCTGCATTAAAGTTCACAGTTTGGTAATTTTTTTGACTCTTGGTCATTTTTTTTTGTCAAACTTGACTCATTTGACAAAAAAACATTCAAAACATGCAAAATGACATGAAATGAAATGCTTAAGGACATGAATACAAAGTGGAGTATGTATAGACCTCTGAAAGCCTTGAATTTCTTAACGTGAATGTAAGACACTGTAAGACTGCTCATGGACTCGGAGACGCCCTGTTCACATGAATCATCCTCAGTGGAGACGTCAGTAAAAGGTCGCAGAGAAACTGTCGAGCAGGAATTTAGGAAGTGTCGGATGAGTCAGCTGTGATGTGAAAAACCTACACTTCTCCTTCGAGCTCAACTTAAAACTCACCAATTTCAATTTTCTCCAGACCCTCCAGGTTCAGCCGCTGGTACTGGTTCACTTTATCGGCTTCTTCATCATAGCTACAAATAAATGGACCCATGTGAACGTATCCAGAGCAAGAGATGACTCTAAAGGAATATGTGCAGAAATTACAAATGCAGACTCACTAGGCAATGTAGTAGGCCTTATCAGACAGAAGCAGCAACACGTCCACGTCTTTGTTGTTCGCATCGATAAGGCTGGAGAAACAAAATATATACAGTACATACAGTGTATCAGCTCAGATTCACATTCAGATTGGTCATTTAGTGCTCAGGTTGTACACTGCCTGGCCAAAAAAAAAACACTGCCACCAAAAAAAAAAGGTCACACACTCTAATACAGTATTTTCGTTGGACGCCTTAAGCTTTGATTACAGCACGCATTCGCTGTGACATTGTTTCGATAAGCTTCTGCAATGTCACAAGATTTATTTCCATCCAGTGTTGCTTTAATTTTTCACCAAGATCTTGCACTGATGATGGTAGAGTCTGACCACTGTGCAAAGCCTTCTCCAGCACATCCCAA
>JAQQAE010015527.1:0-12022 GCA_029823295.1 Pseudamia nigra
CCCAGCAAAAAGTGCACATGCAGCTTATGCTGTTATATCGTCCCGACCAATGTTGAGACCAAACCTACGCCCTTGCTCTCTATCCCCCTTTCTTATTTTTTTGTTTTTGCAATACAGTGGTACCTCGGACAACGAGTTTAATCCGTTCCGGCGTCACGCTCGGAATCTAAATTTCTCGTTATCAGAAGAGATTTTTTCCATAGGAATACATGTAAAACCAATTAATCCTTTCTGGACCCGGCGACAAGCTCCCATATAAAGTATGTATTACACGCCACTACGTGCACATTTATTCATTATTATTATTATTTTAGCTATATTAATTATCTTAAACGGAATGCACGAAATTAGTTCTAAAAATGATTTAAAATGTATTCTTACCGTGGCTTATGACTTGGTAGTGTGTCCGTGGACACTGCACATGTCCATAACTGTACACAACACCAACGCCGCTGCCAACCGGCGGCCCGACAGCGGGACACACTCGGGTGGTTCTGTTGGGTTTACTCTCTGTATAGTCTTGAGATCTCAGCCTTGAATTGTGAAGCACCTAGAGATAATTGTCAAATATGATTGGCCCTATACAAATAAAATTGAATTGAATTTTTATTCCTGGTCGATAAAGGGTAAATTAAAAAAACTGTAAAATATAAAGACATTTTGCCATTCATTAGGCTAGCTTCTTCAACTCTTCTTCAGTCCTATAAATTGTAGAGAATAAAATTAACCAAACTACTTTCTTCCTTTTCTCTTTAAGCATCTCTTATATCAAAGTAATTAAATGGGTGATGTTATATGTGATATTGTGAATGCACAGAAATATTAAGCTTTTTAAATGATAGTCAAGACAGTTAAAGAAAATGTGAACATGAACAAAATACTTTGAGATATTTCTTCCAGTAATGAGAGAAATCATGGTGCGCTTGTTCACCTACATGTTGTCAGTGGCAGTACCTCCTCCTCACAGTGTAAACGGTGTGTGCCTAAATGTAACATTACACTTTGAACAGACATTAAATGTCAGGTCTCAGATGCACACTCACATTTAAATACACACACTGTTGCTCAATCTTCTGTTTCACTCTCACAATGCACTGGTGCTGGCAGGAAGCTCTTACTGCTTTTTGTCAGTGCTTGATGCCAATGATAAATGACACCAGTGACATTACTCCACTGTCTGCAGCATAGAAGAGGCTAGACTTTCAGACTCCTTATTTTTCAAATGGGAAATTATCTTTAAAGACACTAAAAACACCTTAAAGAACATTTCTAGCACAAATGCATACGCAGATGCAGATTCATTCATTTTATATATATTCACCCAGTCGCTGTACACGCGCAAGAATAACAAGCCACATTCACTGCACACAGAGCACACTGCCTCACGGCAGGTATTGACCATCAGTGACATCACACCCATCGACCAGTGTTTATCCTCCCTGTGGTGTTTGGGATGCTGAATTGACATCACTGGAAGTCAATATTACTCACCTCGGAAATGACATCCTCTGGCAGAACAACTGGGGTTCACTCAGTGAATAGACATGCACAGAATGAAAAATAAAGTAAATATTTGTTTTGTAGTATGGATGCCTGCATCATTCTGCAGTTGATACCAGGACATTCGAGACCAAAGCGGGTGTCTCCTTCAAATAACTGGGTTAGTCCCTCTGCTGCAGCAGTTGCCACATCATTACTGGGGCCAAAGCTGCAGTGTTCAATTTTTTTTTCCTGAAGGTTCGACAAAATCTAACCAGTATCCTTTGAAATATAATCTGGTGGAGAGAGCAGGGAAAACAGTTCATACCTGGGCCATGTATCATGAACCAAGCTCAACCAAGACAGCTCAAAATGCACAGCTTTAGAAAACTACAACATTTGCGATCACTTTGAGCAGCCTTCCACAGCTGGTCTCACTCTGTTAAGCCCAGGCCTTGTGTCTCTGTTTGTCAAATAACCAATCACTCAGATGGACAGATTGAAATCAGCTGCATATTTCTCTTAAGAAGCAGCACCTATAATTTATACAGATTCAAGGAATTAAAAAAATGTAGAACAGCCTAAAAATAACACAGCTGCTTCAGCAAAATCAGTAAGTTCACATTATGATCAATACTGACAATCTGGCTATGATTAGAGTTATTTTATTATTCCATTAAATTAATGTTTGTTTATGGTGTGTAACATAATTTGAATCGTAATTTCTTTATTTTACCCTGGTTAGCTTTAACAGTGTGAGACTGAAGTAAGAACAAATACAATAAAACAGATAGCACTTTACCAATTTTTAATCCTTTTTTTTTCTTTTTTAGATCACACCTTAGTCTATATCAAAAACAAAAGTAAAGAAAATAAATAAATAAAAGTCACAGGCTTTGCATGGTCTGTCGGCTGGAACTTTATTCTTCCTCATCCATTCATCCATGTGACAAAGCCTGAATACGCAGAGCACAGAGTTTTCTTCATTTACTTTTTAAAATCTGAATTGATTGGTCAGCAGTGCTTCAGTAGGTGGTGCTTTTTGACATTTTCATCTGCATTTGCCATCATTTCCTGTTCCAGTCCATGATAGGCTTGCAGACTGAGTTACCATGCTGATGTACCATCATCAGACACAAACCACCCTTGTGATACTTAAATTGCTGAGCTGAACCTGAAGATAGTACACTAACCTGTTTATCATGCTTTGTGATACAGGTCTCTGGTATCAACTTGTGTCTCCACACATGTCTTGAGTGATTGCTTACCATCAGAGCTCACTGATCACAAACTTCACATACTCATTATCTACAGTATAGCATAGATAACATAGGACAAGTTGCCATTTTAACTGACTCAATGAATATCATCAGCTCTTAATGTGTGTTTTCTTATTTGTTGTTGTAAGAAATCCACATTAAATATTGATTTCTTTTATAGGTTGAGTTGCACAATATATGCTTCAGGCTGTGCTCAGACTACACAATCCATATTGTGCCTGAGCATGTTTGACACTTAATGTCCATTTTTAACCTAATATGAATGCTCTGTTCAGTGTTCAAGATCGGTACACTTCCTTACCTCTGGGACAGTTTGAAAAGGTGTGCTTAAATATGGTACAGCATGGGTAAGTGGACATATAAGTTTAAATCTTTCTTCTAATCTCCTGGCAAAAATCTACTTAGGCAGAAATTTCCCCCTCGCATAATTATAAATTCTAGGAGTCATTATAAGGACTCAAAATAAACCAACAAGCCAAAAAATTAGTTCAGTTGTGTTTGTCATATTACAACATGATTCATTTATAAGATGTGTCTTTACTCAGTCCCAGCTGAATCTGGAGCAGTGTGAGCGCAGACTAGAGATGGAGTGGGGAGGTGGCATTCTTGCACTTTGGTACAGTATGGGACCACTATGCAGTACCTAGTGTGAGTGTTGATTAAATGTTTGAGCGCTTATATGCATCAATTATTTTTATGCAAAATACAAATGTTGTCTTTTTCAGCCAAGAAAAAAAGATGCACATCAGAGCACTATTCCTTGTTTGTTTTGAAATTCACAAACTACACATGGATGACATCACCTGAATAGGGGTCCCTCCAGTTTTGTTTGAAACTGAATGTGTCCAGGAGAAGTGTGTCCTGAGCTCATGCACACCTTGCTTTGTAAGTGGTCACTTGGAATCAGATCAAAAAGAACACCTTATTGCTCATGACTTAGTGACTTAAATTATTCCTGTTTTGTTGTTCCACTCAGGGAATGATCAAAGTTAAATTGAGAAAGGGACAGAAAACACATAATCCATAATCCGTGTCTGTCTGTGTGCATCAAACTGAATCAGCTCTCAACAGCAGGATCTGAAAAAGCTCAGGATATTTTGCAGAAGGTGACAGCACACTGCGATCATTACTCACTGGCAATGCAGTGAGAAACTGTGTTTTGTTTCACTGTTGTTGTTTTTGCTCTCTTTTGATGCAAAATCCATCAACTTCATCTCATAACAGTCACAGTGTTGTAAATGTGTGTGTATGTATGTGTGTTTGCCTGTTAAACAACACTCAATATGATATTTTTGTCACATTCGTTTTCTTTTCTGTTTTCTTTGCAGTAATCATGCAGATGTAAAATACAATCAACATGCTGTTATTCCACCAAACCACCAAAAATGAATGCACATGGATGCGAACACACACATCCATCCTGGAAGCAAAACAGCAGAGAGGATATTGTAACAGCCATCCAAAAAAATGTTGGTCCAACAAGTGAAACAAGGCTCCCGCCTGAAATAAAGAGGATTATCTCTCTTAATTTATGTTAATTAATGCACATAGAGTAAGGAGAGCAGCATGTTATTGTGTGACTGAAGCCTGTCTGACATAGGGGAGAGTGGGGTAAGATGAGCCAAATTTTGCTTCCACGAGGCTAGTGGGAATCTTGCTCCAAGTGGTGAAGATGGCTTCACAGAGGGCATCCACTGTCTGGAACTGGTGTCTATTTTTGTAAACTTCCCTTGCCATCCAACCCCAAATGTTCTCAATTGGGTTTAGATCAGGTGAACACGCAGGATGGTTCAAAAGAGTGATGTTATTTCTCTGGAAGAAGTCCTTTGTCGGAACCGCAGCATTGTCCAGTTGAAAAATCCAGTCTTCACCACACAGACGATGGCCTTCAGTCATGAGCGATGCCCCCTGAAACATCTCCACAGAGCCAGCTGCAGTTTGACGCCTCTGCACAACTTGAAGCTCCATTGTTCCATTGAAGGAAAAAGCCCCCCAAATCATGATGGCGGCCCCTCCAAAGTGCCATGTAGAAAACACTTCAGGTGGGATCTCCTTCTCATACCAGTAACGTTGGAAGCCATCAGGATGGTCAAGGTTAAATTTTTTCTCATCAGAGAATAAAACTTTCTTCCACCTTTCAATGTCCCATGTTTGGTGCTCACATGCAAACTCCAAATGGGCAGTTTTGTGTTGTTGGAGGGCACGAGGTCTTTGAAGACATTTTTTGTTCTTAAAACCCTTCTCTCGCAGATGCCATTGAATGGTTATGGAACTGCAGTTGTAGACAAGTTTACTTTGGGCCAAGGATTGTCCCATGTTTTGACGAACAGCCATTTGGATCCTCTGGCTCAGGGTTGGTGAAATTTTTTTGGGTCTACCACTTGACTTTTTTTTCCCATAACCCTCGGGATCTTTTAAGAAGTTTAAAATTACTGTCTTACTGCGTCCAACTTCAGCAGCAATGGCACGCTGTGAGAGGCCTTGCTGATGCAGCTCACCAATCCAATCGCATTCAAAGAGAGAAAGCTTTTTTGCCTTTATCATCAGGTGGTCATGACAGTGTGGACACCTGACACAAAATGACACTGAATCCACATTTTTGCGAACATTTGGGCTTTTAAAGGCTGTGGTCTTAAACTTTTGATCAGCAGATGAACAGCCTATTTCAGTTTAATGGTTGTTGGCAATAAATTGCTTACTCAAAATTTTTTCTTGTCTCACTCCCATTTCTTCTTTTTGCATTTTGAAGCACTACTTACAGCCTTCTTAAGATCCAACAGTGCAAAATGTACATTCTTGCAATTTTTCAACTGGTCTTAAAATTTTGATCAAGAGTGTGCACTCCCACATGCAGGATCAATGAAAATCTGACACAAAAACATATTTTCGGATTTGGAGAGGCTGACATCCAGAAACCAATGCATATATCTGATTAACCATTAATGCTTTGAACAGTCCATGTATGTATCTCAAAGCTCTGAAAAAATCAAGAAGCTGGGGCATATACAACGTTGTTTTCTGAAGACCACGAAACCCGAGTAATTTTTTTTTCTCCATTTTTGAGGGGCTGGCATGCCTACCAGTTATATGACAGATCTTTTCATATATTTTGAGAGAGTTGGTGGAGTATCAAATTTCAGTTCCTATGTGGTGTACTGTAGTTCTTGAGATACCGGCATTTAAAAATGGGAGAAAAATTAGGATGCGCCAAAATCGACACATAACCCCCTCACTAAATTGGCCATATCTCAAAACGTATCCATATGACATATCTGACTGACTTTCCATCCATGACTTCCTCCACTGACCACTCCATCTCATGAAGGGGTGTTGAGCAACTTGATATGATAGATTTTGAAGATTTTTTATGATGTACAACATGATAAAACAAGTCAGCTGTGCAATAGCACATTCAAATTATACCTATTTTATGATTAATGTAACTTTTGAAATTTATGGTGGGGTAATCTGGATTGAAACACTGCCTCAATTTACCGCACAGCATGTGGCTCACTTTGCCCCATAGCCACCATTTTGGAAAAAAGTTGCTACCTGTGCAGATCAGGCTGTTCTTTTGCTAAACTATTCACATGGTTTTATATGTTGGCAAATGATGACTATATATAACACATATTTTTAGACCCATACGAATTTGCTTTGATACAGAGGTCATTACACCTGACATGCAGAAAATGTACTTTGGCAAGCAATAATTGATATTGGTGTAGAAAAATACCAATCACTTATCCCATGTGCATTTCTTCATCACAGACAGAGAAATAAGTGCTTCTTGAATTTAGGGTCACATGACAACAGTTCTTCACTTTTGCCTAGAAACGGGATGGGTGAACTTACCAATTGGCTCATCTTACCCCACTCTTCCCTACCACCCTCACGCAAACATCACAGCAGTACCACTGAATCCTTAGTAACTCACTCATGTATTCTGCACGACATGCACACATCACAATGCTGCTGTGTAGCTCATGGGAATCCTGTAGATTAATTGGTGCCAAATCTCAAAAAATCACAAGTGAACACACACTGATTCCACTGTGGGACAGTCCAGAGTTGGTTGGATTAAGATGGCTTAGCAGCGAAGCTGTAGTTCAGCACTCAGAGTTTTTCCTGCTAGAGATAAAAATCTGAAGAGAACAGGCATCATGTTGTCACTCAGTCACAACTCCCAGAGTTCATTTTCAAGAACATTTGGGACACTTAATGAGACCTGAGAATAACCAACTCGCTAACACATAAACATGGGAGAAAATTGTATTCAGTATTACATCATAGAATACCTTAATATAAGTTTATTATTATTGCTGAGTACTGTCTGGCAGAGACAGGTTCACACTATATCTGCTCAAGGAGGTGCTAATGGGCACCAAATTACAGGTGCTGGCTGCAGACCCACTTTGCCCCTGCAGTTTATAGCACCATCATACACCCCAAGAATATTATAGGAGTGATTCAGTCATTTCCATGAAGGGCAGTGGGCGGCGCGCGCGCAGCCTGAATCTATATTGCGAGAGGCACGTGAATGTGCGTCCGAAATCACTCAACCATACAGCGGACCGGGACTCTTTAAATCAAACCCTGTTGAGCCCAATCACGCCGAGCGGAGGGAGACCGACCCGTGCAGAGCCAGACTGAGTGCCCGCCGAGGAGAAGGAACGATGACCTGGTAGCGCATCTTTACGCACCCGACTGGCGGTCTGTCCCTACTCAAGACACATTCTGCTTCTTTAAGCTCAATTTTGTCGCCGAGACCATGGAGAAGGCAGTCGCCAGGACTGATATTTTCATCTCCCAGTTGCTCCTTTTCAGCCAAATAGGTAAGAAGTAGGGAATAAATCGATCTGCTTTAACTAACGGTGGCGCTGACGTGATGCTGCGGACGCTTTGAGCCGCCAGAGACTGAGCAGTACGTATGTTGTAGCCTATTCACTCATAAAATCTGCAGTCTGCGGCAAAAGGTGACTGCTACCTATAGATGACACTTTGTAGATTACAAATCTGCTGCCAGTGTGTGAATGACCACGTACATTAGTTAAATTTCCTTCAGACGAATTGTCGGCAGTTGAAATGCTGGACTTTTCCGTCCTTTTAACATTTAGGTTCGTTTGTACAAACACGTGTGCGAGCAGAACGCCTGAAATGCCACGTACAGCAAGACCCACGCTCGTGTTTTTTGCCGTTAATCCTGGATTTGGGGAAGATACGCCTTGTCCCATATGTGTCTGCTGTGAACTAAAGACATTTCCTCTGAAGTTGGTCTTAATGACAGCGCTGTAACTCCTTCAGTCCTTTCACACAGGATTAAGATATATATGTTATACGGTATATATTTTTACTTTAAATAATTTAAAGAACTCAAACTGTTATACTCAAATTGTTTCTATAACAGTTCATAATGTAGTCAATGCAGTCTATTGTTTCTTCTTCTGTCTGAAAGTCCACTGTACATCATGGTTTGAAACTATTGAAGTATCTGGTTGTTTTTTCATCATGTTATGATGAATCTGTGTTTTCTGTTATTATTACAACATTGCATAATTGCCAGTGAAACTGCTGTTAAAGCACAGATCTGTGTTTATGAAGACATGTGGGAGTAGGACTTGAACTGAATTAGAAAAACTCTCCAGGTCACAAGGTGGGTAATGGGGGAGGAATATGAGAAAGCAAATTATAACTTAAGTTCGCTCAGGTTGTGTCCTTATGTTAAAGCATAAGTGCAGCTGAGGTTGAAATTATTAGCCCCCTGTAGATCAGACAAGAAGGATTGTTGATGGACAAAGCAGAAGAAGGATATAGAAAGTTATCAAAGCATTTCCATGTATTCACAACTGGAGTGAGAGGCAATTTGAAAAGAATCACATTTGAGAGGCTAGTAATGTTACCGTCAGCAGTTTCTTTTAATAGCACAGATACATGAACATCTTTTTTGCTTTCCTGTAAGAGAAATCTGAATTAATTCCACACTGTTTATTAATAGCATAATTATGTTTATTATGCATCCATAAAGCACTGGAAATGCAGTGCTGTGCCAACGCTTTAGACACTCTTGGGATTGTTTTTGTCTTATCTTGTCATCAAGTTTATAAAGACTATCTATAAGTATGCACAAAAGTGAATAAACTTGATGCTAAAATGAGTGAGGCAATATCTACAAATATTTGGCTTTGGTTTTTTGTGTTTGTATGATTTTAAATAGAAATACAGACAATATCTGCACAGTATAAACACATAAATATCAGAACTAAATGTCTTCAACATTCAGATATCCATATTTAGTGTGATGTCCATTCCTGTGGCAAGAAGAAACAATATTGACATGTGCTGAATAAAACCTAGGTTAGGTCATTATATCAAATTATTTCTGTTCCATATCCATCCATCCATTTTCTACCCCTTAATCCTTGTGACGGTCGGGGGGGCTGGAGCCTATTCGGCTGACTTGAGTGAAGGCAGGGTACACCCTGGATGAGTCGCCAGTTCATCGCAGGGCTGACACATATCGTTCACTTAAAAAGCACACTCCATCGTGGAGACACTGAAATGTTTGTTTATGTGTGTTCTGGTTCTTCTGTGACAGAAAAATACATGTTCATGGTCATTATAGACTGATCCAACAAATCTATGTTGCCCATAACTTTTGCACAGTACTATAAATATCATGGCATGCAGTTTAGGAAGTCCAGTTTGAGTAAGTGTTCTCATCAAATTTTCATGTTGTGACAACAAGCCTGATTGTTGATTTCATGCGACTCTGCGAGATTAACTCAGGTGAGTCTTTTTTATATAAACTGGTACAAAATAGAGCAACAGAGGTGGTGAGTTGAGTGCAGTCATTCCTTAACTCTTTCTGCTGTCTTTGTTTTTTAACCATGCTGGTGCCAGTGATCTTTTCCTAAATATTAAAAATACTAAGATCACTTTACCCATAAAAGCCACCTGCTAATACTTTGTACATTGCTCTGAAACGGCAAATGCCAAGTTCTTTTTAATAGGTGTTTGTGAATCTAAGCTTGTTTGTTAATTTCTTCTCAGTGTTTATGGTAGGAATTCAGTTTTTAACAGTTCACTCAAAGTGAGAGTAACATCATTCTTCATGGAAAACTGAACATCCTCCTTCCATCTGTCCCACAATATGCCTGGACACCAGTCAGAATCACACACATTTTTCTACTTGGGCTCATGCTCACACTCCTCCATACCGACACACACGGACTACTGTGTGTGGTTATGTGTATCCCAACAGCTCTGTCAGTGAGCACAGACTGCTCACTGTAGCCCTTTAGTGTGCCATACGCCTCTCAGCAGCACAGTTTCCTCTATACATCATTATACATCACATTTCCTCAGTGGTTATCACACCTGGTGTCTGATGCTGGCTGTGCACTTCAGCAGGAAATAAAGGAATAAGAAGCAATCCTGTATACAGTACATCTATTATTTTTGGCATATATTACACTAACAGTCAATAGTTAGAACACATCTAAATCATCAGTGTTTTTTCTTTATTTACATCATTTTCCACATTGCACATGAATACAGAAGACATCAAAACTGTAAAAGAACATGTATGAAGTTACAGTATGTGGCAAACAAAAAAGTGTTAAACAACCCAGATCATGTTTTATATTTTAGATTGTCCAAAGTAGCCATATCTAGCTTCCATGACAACTAGTGATACCCATGGATTTCTCTCATCAGATTCATGAGATAGTCACCTGGAACAGTTTCCAGTTCAAAGGTGAACTATGTATTCTCGCCCTCTAAATGTGCTTTAGATGAGTTGTCATGTGAAGAGGAAGGATGGATACAAAGTCAATAGCTCCGTGAAAGTAAGGGTGCTTTCACACCTGTTAGTCTGGTCCAGTGGTTCAATTGGACCGACAAGTTGTTACAATGTTTCAATTCTCAACTAGTTCAGTCCACATTCACACCAGCGTTTTTGCAAACGAACCAACCACGAAATCCCCCCACTCATGTGGCGGCGCTGTTTACAAAATATTGTGTTTTGGGTGACGTAAGTGAGAGCTGATTGGCACAGCTTTTGTAGTGGGAAAAATGCAGCAGACGAAAATATCGGATTTAGTATTATTTCGGAATAATGTTGGGTTGTGTCAGGAAGGGCATCCGACGTAAAAAACCTATGCCAGATCAAACATGCGAATCATTGGTATTTCGCTGTGGCGACCCCTGAGGGTAGCAGCCGAAAGGAGAAGAAGAAGAAGAGTATTATTTCAGAATAATGAATAGTACTATTTTGCTTGGTTTTGTGGCGATTTATTATTATCATTATTTGTTTGTGCAAAAAGCATAAATACTGCTGTTGTTCCATCATGGAAATTGTATTTGGGTCGAATATACTGTGCGCTTCTTTTTTGCACAGAGAAGACATTTCAGAAGAGTCTGATAGAGAGAAGTTTACTAGCTTCTTGAAATGTATGATACAGCTTGCTATGGAAGCCTCCGTAGACCAAAAAGTGCTACATTACACACAGCTGGACCGGGCCCAGTTTGGTCTCACCATCATCGAACCGCACCAGGGTTCAGATGGAGGCGTACCAAACCATACCTGAAAAAGGTGGTCTCGGTACGGTTCTTTAGTCCGGACCAAATCAAACTGGTCCGCTTTCACACCAGCCCAAACGAATCAAACTTGCAGGTGTTCCGGACTCTGGTCCGCTTGAAGCGGACCAAATGCTGTAGGTGTGAAAGCACCCTAAAACTACTATCCCAATATGGATGGTCCTCATGACAACCAGTTTGTAGTTTTTGATGGTTTTGTTGACTGCATTTGGGAACACAGTTTTTTTGGAGTGACTGACCATTGCTTAAAGTAGACTGTATTTTCTCTTTACTTAACTTTTTTTTGCCATATTATGGATTTGTACAGTGGTTGTAGCACTAACAGGGCTACTGACTCTGTACCCTTCCTTGCTCTGCACAAGACAACTGATGATCTAAAGCACATTAAGAAGGCAAGAAATGACACAAATGAATTCACTTGTGAATTGAAAATCATTCTGTGTGACTATTCAATTCAATCTTCAATCCAATCTTTATTTGTATAGCACCAATCATAATCGCCAATTATCTCTAGGCGCTTCACAATTTGAGGCCGAAACCTCATGACAATACAGAGAGCAAACCCAACAGAACCACCGAGAGCAAGCCAAAGGCAACAGTGGGGAGGAAAAACTTCTTTTAACAGAAGAGATAAACCTCCAGCAGAACCAGCGGCTCAGGGTAGG